>PVJC01011803.1:0-40826 GCA_004026665.1 Murina feae | reverse complement strand
GGGGGAAAAAAAGAGGAACAACTGTAATAATCTGAACAATAAAAATAAATTAAAAAAAAAAAAAAAAGTAGAGGCCCAGTGCACAAAAATTTGTGCACTCAGGGGGGGAGGGCGGCAGTCCTTCAGCCTGGTCTGTGCCCTCTCACAGTCTGGGACCCCTCGGAGGATGTCTACCTGCTGGCTTAGTCCCACTCCCCGGGCGATCGGGCCTAAACTGGCAGTCAGACATTCCTCTGGCAGTCCAGGAGCCCTCGAGGGATATCCACTTGCAAGGAAGGAGTAGGCCTAAACTGCAGTCGGACATTCTTAGTACTGCTAAGGAGGCAGGAGAGGCTCCCACCACCACCGCTGTACTGGGAGCCATCAGCATGGCTTGTGGCTGAGCAGAGCTCTCCCTGTGGGAGTGCACTGACCACCAGGGGCAGCTTCTGCATTGAGTGTCTGCCCCCTCGTGATCAGTGTGTGTCATAGTGATCAATAATTCCCAGTCGTTCTGCTATTAGGGTCAATTTGCATAGTACCCTTTTATTATTTATTTAAAATGTGTTATTATGTCAGGAACCAATGAATGAGTTACGAGGTTAAAAATGTAAAGAAAAAAAAGAGGAAGGAATAAGGTGGGAAAATCTGGATAGGTAAATTGAGATCAAGTTCCCATGAAAAAATGAAAAGACTGCTTATAAGTCTGAAAGATGAAACCACAGTAGAAATTACCTGTAAATGTATGGCAAGTGTTGTGAATATTTGTGTCTCCCCGAAGTTCAGACCCTAAAGCCTTAATCCTCAATGCAATGATATTCAGAGGTGGGGCCTTTGGGAGATGATAATTATATCATGAGAATGGAACCCCCAAGAATGGGTTGAGTGCCCTTAGAAGAAAGAGACACTACACAGCTGGATCTAGGGTAGGGGTGGGAGGTGTTGCTACTAGTATCCAGTGAGTAAAGTCTAGTAAACATCCTAATGCACAGGACAGCCCTCCACAAAAAATCACCATCTAGCCCAAAAGGTCAACCATGCTGAGACTTAGAATTTCTGTTTAGTTCTTTCCACTATGTAACTCATATTTTATTAACTTAATCACATTTCAGCAAAGGAAACCAATATTAGGGAAATCTTAATCAAAGGAAGAGATGTGCCCTAAGATTACATTGGCAGGAAATGGCAATACAGTATTAAGATTTCTACTTTCACACTCTATGTCTGACATTAAAAATTATCTTTTCATTAGGCAACATATTTCACTAGTTTAAAAAGTGTATGGGGGAGAGGCTCTGAATAAGACAAGTCTGCACTCATATTCTAGCTCTGACACTTGCTATGTATAAAACTCTAAGAAAGTCCCTCAACCTCACTAGGAATCCATATCCTCACCTATAATATCAGATTCATAATATCTACCTCAGAGAGTTATTTTAAGGATTATATGAATAATGTATTTAAAATATTAAGCATGTATGTCTAGAATATAATAAATACTAAGTAGTGTGTGTGTGTGTGTGTGTGTGTGTGTGTGTGTGTTGTTTTTTAAAGGAACAAAAAAGCAAAGGATGTGAGAGAGAGGGTATCTCTCCACCGTATAAAGACACACTGAGAAATCAGCCATCTGAAAATCAGGAAGTGAGCCCTTACCACACCAAATCTGCCAGCATCTTGACCTTGGACTTCCAGCCTCCAGAACAGTGAGAAATAAATGTTATTTAAGCCACCCTACCTATGGTGCTGGTGCTGTTTTAGCAGCCAGAGTTGATTATGACAACAGGGGCCATGTAGCCTTGGGGGTCTTTTATTGTACTTCCAGCCCCGTGAATGTAAGTCCAGAGCAAGTAAAGATTGAATTCAGAATGAAGTCATCTTTTGAGTATTTTCTAAATTTAATTCTATCAATATATTTCATTCATTTTGCATATTACACCCCAAATAATTTCACATTGATTGCTCTGTATTTGGTTATCAGAAGTGCTGTGGATGAGGCTGATGCTATTAACACCCAAGGTCTTGCCATCTCAGTGGCACAATCAGACCTGAGTCAAAATGCTCATCTCGTCTTTACACCATGCTCATCCTCAATCTAAATTGTTTATCTAGAATTGAATCCCAATCATAGACATGATACTACACTGCATATAAAAACAAACATATAAATAGATTGAATTACTTGAATAAGGAAGCACTTATTCAAATATCTTGAATTGTTTGGAATGCTTCCTTTTTCTCTGCTATGGAGACACAGCAATGACAATCTGCTAACTTTCCCATCAGAGCATGCCTCCTTGCTTGCTTCACCTCAAAGCAGCACAAAACTGATTTTCTATTATCATTTACTTTTTAGCAGAGCAGGGAAATCCTCCTGTGAAATGCTCTGGAAAACAGGAATCAAAACTTCGATTAGTGGCAGGTTGATTTTATTTTGCAGTGGTGTAAATGAATCTCTCCACCTTCAGAAAGTTCTGTCCCCACAGGATCTTATCTTTTGGGTACTTCAAAGAATAGCTCCTAAGTCTGGGAAGCTGTGAAGATTCAGCATTAAACACTGAAAAGTAATAGCTCTGGTTACATGCAATTATAAGTAGGTTTGGGGGTCACACTGGCTCTTTTCATAGTTTTATTTAGAATCAAAGAGTTTCAAGTACTTAGCATTTCACTTTGTCCTATGTATCTGCAGAAGGAATGGACCTCTCTTATTTCCCTGCCTCAACCCTCTCCCCATTTGGTTTACTCTTACTCATTCATTAAGTCATTGATTAATTTTTCTTCCTTAGAAAAAAAATACTTTATACATTTTCCACCTCTCAACACTCAGCGGATATTATATGCTGAACCCTCCCTTCATCCCCTGGTGTCCCTGTAGCTTCTGCACATACATCCTGTTAGCAGGTATCACCCTGATTGCTAATTGTTCACTTAACTCTCTCCCAATAGATGGTGCAGTCTGTGCGAACAGAAGTGAAGGCATTGAAACCTCTGTTATTTCCAGTGATTGACAGAATACTTGGTACTTAGTAAAGTCAGAACATATTTATTGATGGATGATGAATAAATAAGGGAATGAGGGAATGAATATCTCCTTTAATTTCCAGAACTACCATTCAAGATATATAACAAAGCTTAATGTTTTTGAGATGTGAAAGATAAAGATAAGAAACCTGAGCTCATAGAGTGATTATACAAACAATAAGTTGCAGGGATAAAATTAAAATTCAAGGTTTTATTATTTCAAATCTGCCTCTACCTAGAAGCTGCAAATTAAACTTTGGGGGAAAAATACTGTTAAGATTGGAGGTTCTTATACAATTACTGAAACCAGCAAATGTGGCTTGCAAGATATTCTCTCCATATATATTTTTTTAATGACACAAGATTTGACTACCAAGAAAACTCTGGAAGAGGTGTCTCAGGAACAGTACTTCGCTGAAAGGAAGAAGCAAACTGAAAACTACCTAAGAGCTAAAGAAAACAACCCAGAAGGATTCAGAGGGCTAGACCCAGTATTTAAAAGAATGGGAAAGGATTGTGGGTGGCAAAGCCAAAGCACTTCTGGGAATAGGCCTGGTGATTTCAAATCAGCTTTGGTTTTGGGAATGAGTTGTGGTTGATTGGGCCCTGATTTTGGCAGAGAAACTCGCTGATCCCATCCCAAGTCCAATAGACCATTCATTCACCTGTCACGTTTGCCAGGTGAGCCCTCCTGGAATATTTGTTTATTCTGCTTCCAAGACAGTGAGTATTTAAATGAGATGCAGCTCCCTTACAACTGACTTTCACCAGCTATTTTGAAGAATAGAATGACATCATGAAAAACAGAAATAAAATTAGCTCATATAATAATGGGGAACTATCTGTATTTTGTCACTTCCCTCATATAGCTTTGAGACTGTAACTGTTTGTTTTATTTAGTATATAAAAGAAGACATGGACTTCATTTATCTTCTCTGTCAGTAACTTGAGTGTGCTAGGACAATGAGGGATGTGATGTTGGCACATTTGGAGTTGAATACCAGCTCCACTGTGTGAGGTTGAGCATGTGTCTTAGTTTCTCAGACTTAGCATGAAGTATGGGAATCCTATTTGCCCAGGTGACAAACAGGACTGAATGAGGCCACATATGATGGCAATGCCTAAAGGTATTCTATGCAGGGGGACCACAGAGCTGTTGTTAGCTTTCTGATCTCAACACTGTATTTACCAGTTGTGTGACTTTGGGCCACTTACAAATCAATCTAACTCTCATTGATTCGCATCTATGAGACAGTAAAATAAAATATTGTCACCTACGGTCGTTGTGAAAAGTAAACAATTTAATATATGCAAAATTCTTAGAATGAGTAACAACCAGTGCTCTCAAAGCAGTATTTTTTCTTCATCTTTGACAATTTCTTCAACCAGAAAAATAGGGATTAAAATGTTTATTATAAAAGGTAATTCTAAGAATTAGAATTCCTGCCCTAGCCAGGTAGTTCAGTTTGTTGGGAGTGTCACCAAGATTAGGGGTTTGATCCCCAGTGAAGGCACATACACAAATCAATGCATAAATAAGTGGAACAACAAATCTATACCTCTCTCTCTCTCTTTTTCTCTCTCTTTCTCTCTCTCTCTCTCTCTCTCTCTCTCTCTCTCTGAAATCAATAAATAAATTTAAAAATTTTTAAAGCTTGTATCTATATTGAAAAAAAGAATGAGTTCCTTACTAATCATGTTCTAAACTGCACAGAAGTGTTAGTTGTTGCTATCACGCCACAGCGCCTGGCTCTGTGGTATGAAATGCTAATTCTCTCCCTGTCTTTTGCTTTTCTTAAAGAGTGAAGAGACAGCAACACTCACATCCAGTAACCTGAGGTTTCATATTTCACCCCAACTGCTTGACAGGGCAGTGCACATGGACTTAAGGACCTGAGTGAAGGCCCACGTCTCTCATCCCTGCTCACTGGGGTGTGAGGTGCTACCTGCATTCAGAGGCAGACACGTCTCAGAAATAGAGAATACCTGAAAAGCTGACAGCTCTCCCGGGATTCCAGACCCTTTCTGAGAAACCTGATGATCGCAGCAGAAATGGAATGGAGGTGAGTAATAAATGCAGGGAAGCGGCTGGTAGCTCTGTGGTCATAGAGAGTAGGTGGTTTTCCTTTATGTCACATTTATTTATAAATGTTTTGAGGAAAATAACAATTAAATGATAGAGGGAACTAACTACATTAGTTTGGAGCCAGAAAACCTGGGCTATAGGTCTGCATCTACCAATTGTATTTGTGTCATGGGGGCAACTCATGTGACATTCCTGGATCCTCATCACCTCCCTTAATATGTAAAATGGGGAAAATGGCTACCCCTCCAAAGTGAATGCTGTATATGATAATCATATTAAATTATCATTATCATTATCATTATTTGCTAATTCTTTTGTTTACCATTATTCTATTTAATATAATTATGTTATATATTTGCTTATATTATATGTTACATTTCTACTATTAATATCAAAATTTATATAATTATACATTTATTTTCTACTAGGGGCCCAGTGCACAAAAATTTGTGCACTTGGGAGGTCCCTCAGCCTGACCTGTGCCCTCTCGCAGTCTGGGACCCCTCTGGGGATGTCCACTTGCTGGTGTGCCTGGTCAGCTGGGTGAGGGGCTGATGGCTGTTTGCAGGCTGGCCAAGCCCCCCAGTGTGGACCCTCACCCCATTAGGGTGTGGCCAGCCTGGGTGCGGGTCTGAGGGGCATTTTCAGACTTTTAGGCTGCCCACAGTCCCTTCAGGTTTTGGGTCCCTACCGGGATACCTGGCCAGCCTGGGTGAGGGGCTGATGGCTGTTTGTAGGCTGGCCAAGGCCCCCAGTGGGGACCCTCACCCCATTGGGGTGTGGCCAGCATAGATGATGGGCTGAGGGGTGCTTCCAGGCTTTAAGGCTGCTCACAGCTCCCATTGACCCAATGTCCCTGCAAGGCTGGCTGGAAGCAGGTTTCTGGTTTTTTTTAATCTTCTATAATTGATACACTGTTCCTTTAAGCCGTTTCCTAGGCAGGCAATGATAGTAGTGGGCCTAGCCTGCTGTTTGTTTCAGCTCCTGAGTCTTATATGATTGAGACTTTGTTGCAAATATGTTTTGCCTGGAGCCAGGATAAGGCAAGCCGGCCCTCCAAGGGCCGCAAACAATTTCAGTTTCACTCCTGCTACAATGGAAGCTGCTACCATTTACTCAGGTCTGTGAGTGGTGGTCCCCATGTTGGCTGAGCTAATTTGCATACAGTCGCTCTGATTGGCTAGTGGGCGTGGTTTACCCATCCCAAAGAGATGGTTAATTTCAATATTACGCCTTTATTAGTTTAGATTTAAGATAATTATATAATATCTATGTGTCTCATTTGACTCTGTGGTAAGTCTAGTTTGTGTTTTTCCCTGAGTATAAGCTGCACGAGGACAAGTTCTGAGTCTGATTTGTTCACTCAGTCTGAAATGAATCAATTAACTTATTTAGGGTAAACTAATTTCAAGTTTTTAGTAGTTTTCTGTGTATACCAGTAATGAGCTACTTACCATGCTATCACCCCTTCAGCAAATTGGGTCTGGCAGGACAACTACTTGCCAAGCTTCATAAGTAGCTCATTGTTAAACCTTTTTGAAACTCATAGCTTATCAATTTAAAAATATCATTTTCCACTTTAGCATTTTCATATTTACTTCAATTAATTCCTCACACAATCCTCAGCCATAAGCAAAATTATTACTTCTATGGGTTAGTCTACTCTGGCTGCCATAACAAAATCCCATATAGACTGTGTGCCTAAAGCAATAGAAATTCACTTTCCCAAATTCTGGAGGCTGGAAGTCAGTGATCAGGATGCCATCATGGTTGGGTTCTGGTGAGAGCTCTCTTCCCGACCTGCAGACAACTGCTATATATATATATATATATATTTGATTTTTTACAGAGGAAAGGAGAGGGATAGAGAGTTAGAAACATCAATGAGAGAGAAACATTTATCAGTTGGCTCCTGCACACTCCCTACTAGGGATGTGCCCGCAACCAAGGTACATGCCCTTGACTGGAATAGAACCTGGGACCCTTGAGTCTGCAGGCTGATGCTCTATCCACTGAGTCAAACCAGTTAGGGCTGACAACTGCCTTCTTGCTATGTCCTCACATCATGGAGAAAGAGAGGGCTCTCTGATGCTCTTCTTAGAGAAGCAATAATTTCATCATGAGCTCCACCATCACAAGTTTTTCTAATCCTCATTACTTTCCAAAAACCCCACCTCCAGATACCATCACACTGGACTGGGACACTGGGGTTTAGGGTTTTAGCATATGGATTTACAAGGATGCAAACATTGATCCAGAACTTATCTCACCACTGAGGAGTCTCAGGTTGAGAGAGAGAAACTTACTTGTCCAGGTGGGTTGATCAAGTGCAACCAGAAAGGAGAGAAACTAGAACTTAACCGAATCCTTTTAATTCTAAATTCTACAATCTTATCAGGGAAGCCAGCTCTCTACATCCCTCCCTGTAAATATTCTATTATCGCCAATCCTACTTTTGTTATTTCTTCCTGGTCTTCTTCCAATGAAATTAGATCAGTTTTCCTCAACTGGAGATAATCTTTCCCCAGAGAGAACACTTGGCAATGTCTGGAGTCATCTTTGCTTGTCACAACTCAGGGTAAGTGCTAAAGTCTGGGGCTGCTGCTGAATATCCCCCAATACACAAGACAGCTCCCCACCACAACTAGCTCCAAATATCAATAGTGCCAAAGTAGAGAACCCTGACCTACATGAAACCCTCACTGCACATCTTGGTTTCAGGAGCTGGGCTTTCTGACTTGGCAGGTGGAGGTAACAGGACTTCTAACCATCTTCTGTGACCCGTATTCTCAGCTACTGAGAAGCCCCAGGTCGGAGCTCTGATTTCAACTTAATCAGAATTGGCATTGTACAACTTAGTCCAATGTCGAAAATATCTTCTTCGAAGTCCTGTCTATAAAGTGAGATGTTAAGATAACTGTCTCTAAACTCTGGATGCCTAGGATTACAAGAGAGAGAAAGAGAATTAGAGAGAGAATATGGGTAGGAGGGGAGTAATATTTAAAATAAAAAGAGGAGAAAGGAAGAAAATGTGAAATGTGAAAGAATGTAGATTTGGGAGCCAAGAGTTCTAATTCTTTTCCCACCAGTTACCATAAATATGGTGGACAAGTTAAAGTAGTAATAACATTATTTATTAAGAGTAATACCAGTTAATAATACTACATAATTATCTACATTCATAATACTTAAAATTTTATTTCTATATTTATAGAATTATAAATTTATTATTCTATTTAATATAATTATGATATACTATAGAATAAAAGCAACATTTAATGATAATAATATTAGCTAATATTTATTGAGCATTTATGTGTAAGATCTTTATGTTAATGATGAGTCAGCTGAAGCTTAGAAATGTTAACTAATTTGTCAGGATCACATCTCGAGTAAAGATCGACAATACTGGGAATCAAATTCATGCCTGTTTACTCAGGAGCTCTCATTCTCTGCTCCCATTTGAGCTTAATATTCCACAGATGATGTTTGATAAAGAGTAGATTTGATCAAGGGTCCAGTCAGAAGGTATTGAGACCAGGAAATCATCAGCAAGTGAAATGTGTTAAAGGTCAAGGCAGCCAGGTCCAGGGGAGTAGCTGACACATGCAAGGGCACCGGGGCTGTTATTATGTGACACTGATTGCCTAGTCAGGGATCTGGGGAAGGTGACCTGTGTGGAGAAAGGGAGCATGTAGGACCAGAAACTTTCAAAAGGACTTGATTAAATGTCCTAGTGGATTAAACAGCCCCTGCCGACAGGTCCACAGCAGTGAGAAACTCCAAAGCTGTATACTGTAAATGCTCGATCAGTCTTTCTCCAGGGAGCATTCTGTGTGACCAGCTCTTTACAGGACATCCAAGGTTATTTCCTACTCCCCTCTGACACTTCTCTCTCATCTTCAGAAAACGCTCTCTGAGTTGGACTCCTGGGTCTCTGGTTAATTAAACATCTAAGGGGTGACACTTCTAATAGAGCAGCACATTTCCTTTAAACCATGAGACCATTGTTCCCTCCCCACCAGGTACAGCTGGCCTAGAAAGAGCCCGCATTGTACCAAATGCTGGGCCTATTTATTAAGCAACCTATTTTCTGCTCCAGGTCAGCCAACAATGGATGCGCTGGCCCAGAAACAGCCATGATGTCTGTGTGGTGAAGGGAGTTAAGTCATCAGTGAAGCCATTATGACAAAAGGAAAAGGCAGCTTTGTGAAATGGGTGGAATTCAAGGGCAGGGGTGCTCACACACTGAGGAGTGCTATTGTCCTATTTATTGAATCCTAATGGGGTGGTGAGTCTTGACTCTCCTTGAGGAGGTCAGCCTACCCTTGGCTTCCCAGCTCACACTTAGAGTTCAGCATTATCAGCTCTTAAAAAGTTGTAGCGTCATGACCTTGGAGATGCTGAGGGGTGAACTGTGAAGACTTGGGATTCTCCTGGACCCACCTCACTAAGCCTTCTTGCTCTTCTAGTCCTTGATTCAAGGCTGCATCTGTCCCTAGTGAACTTCCTCCTAAATTCTTTGGTAATCCCACCCAACCATCCACTTGCCTTCTCTCCTGTCATCACTGGCTTGCCTTATCTTCACCTGCATCCTCTTCTAATATTGACAATGTTGGTTCCTTCCCTGGGACACAATTTCCTGCTTGGATGTAATTAAGACAGATTCATAATGACAAAAGAATTTTGAGTATTTTTTATAGTGCACTATGTAGCAGACAATCATAACTTTTCATGTATTAAGTTGTGTTCAATCTTTTCACTGATGAAAAACCCTATCATAGGTATAAATCCACCATGTATTTGCTTGGCCAGAGTCTGAAGACTTCCAGGGACAGAAAGAAAATATATAGGAAATGTTTTTAAATCAAGAACTTCACACCACACTAGGGGCAGTTCTTAGATTGTGTGATCTTAGGAGGGCCAATGAAGGAAAGGCAGAGGATAAAGGGTATGTTATCAAACCAGTTATCACTGTGGGCAATGGAGCTTATATCCTTTGAGGAACTTTGAGTGGACCAGTGTCAAACAGGTGTTTCTGAGTTATCCAAACAAGAGTGGGGGAGCTGGAGCATGTATGCACCAACTCCTTGTTCATGGGTTACATGTGGGCATTCCTCCCTGGCCCAACTGCCTGCCCTTGGGGAGAAAGCACTTGGGTGAGGACATGAAGGTGCTGGCCTTGGAAGCTGGGCTGGCATGCACTGAAATGGTCAAGGCAAGGGGATATGGGCTGGTCACAGTGGCAATGGCCACAAATCCTCAATATAACTTATCTGGAAGAAAGAATAAACTTTTACTAAATTCTTCATGTAAAACAGACCTGTGTCAGTGCTTTATATGATGTCTTTTGCAATTCAATCTTTATAACAGTTCCTGAAAAGTGCCATCAATAGTCTCTTTAACTCTCAGAGCTCCGGAGCCCTTAACATTCTTTGATGCAATCACACAGTGAAGTTGCGGCAGACCTTGGGTTCATTTGCAGGGATTCAAGCCCCTGATTCTTCCACATTCCAAGAAATCCAAGCACTAGCTTTTCTCCCACTCTAATAGAAATTGTTTCAAATCCATAGATTGAAAAGTGACTGGAGAAATAGAGAGCAAGAGGAGAGGTGGACAGCCCAGTGTGAGGCTGAAAGGAAACTCTAGACTGTGGCACTTCAACTAGGTCATCTTTTACTTAAAGGAGAGAAAATAGCCCTTTAATGAGAGCTATGGAAGCACAAAATTGCACGATGCTTTCGACACTAGCTAGGACAGAGAGAGATGGCTGCATGGACATCCACTTACAGAGGAAAAGAGAAGTGGTTTATTTCTACTCTGTTCCATCAGTATCAGCTGAAGGATAAACAAAGAAGAAGGTCGTGTTTTTAGAAGGGGAGCTGGGAACAGGACAAAGAGCCACAGTATGACTCTTAGCTCAATCCAGGAGGAAATTAACCAAAGACCCCAGAGAAGAGGAGGCTGAAAGAGTAAAGTGAAATCCATTGACAGGAGCTTCAGAGTTATGCACCATCAAAAATGCCAGCTCTGTCTTCAACAGCATGATGAATGTGCTGACATTTGATCAATGAGGAAGGAAGTGATAGGTCCTTCCTCCAAGGAGGCTTGGAATCCCAAGCCCTAACTTATTTTCCACCCCTTAAACTCCAAGGATATGAGTTCCAGCAAAAAACAAAGATCCTAGGAAGAAATAGAGTGATGGACAAATTGCATCAAATGCATGGGGGTCAGTGCAGAGGGCTTCCTCTAATGATTAAGTTGTTACACTTTCCAAAGAATGTGCACACAGAACATGGGGATACTTATTAGAACTGCAGAAGGAAACTTTATTCTCTCTCTCTCTCTCTCTCTCTCTCTCTCTCTCTCTCTCTCTCTCTTTCATGGGGATTGGGGGAGGGAGGAGAGACTTACAGAGTTCAAGCAATGTGCCCAAAGCCATACACTCAGTGCAGCCTCCCTCCCTGGTTCTCCCAAACTTGACCATCTTTTGAGCCCTAATTCTTTCTTTTATAAAGTGAGGGGATTGAAAAAATTGATTATCCATCCTTTTTTTGATGTTTTATTACCAAATAAAACATTGTACATATGTTTTTCAACTTCATTGAGATCTACTTGACAACTAAAAATTGTATATATTGAAGGTGTACAGTGTGATTCTTTGCATATACGAATACATTATGAAATGATTACCACATCAAGTTAATGAACACATCCATCACTTCATATAGCTACCGTGTGTTGTGTGGTGTGTGTGTGTGTGTGTGTGTGTGTGTGGTGAGTACACTTAACATCTACTCTCTTGGGAAATTTTTGGTATACAAGACAATATTATAACTGTAGTCACTATGCTGGTCTCTAGGTTTCAAAAACTTAATCACCCTGCATAACTGAAAATTTTTACCCCGTTGACCAACATCTCCCCATTTTTTCCATCCCTTAACCCTTGGCAACCATTATTCTATTCTCTGCTTTTATATGTTTGACTTTTTTAGATTCCACATATAAATGAGATCATACAGAAATAGTCTTTCTGTGTCTGACTTATTTCATTAGTACATAAGGATCAAACAACTCAATAACCCAGAAAATAATAATCCAATTAAAATAGACAAATAACCTTAGTAAATAATTCTATAAAGAAGACATATAGATAGCCAACAGGTACATAAAAAGGTGCTCAACATCATCAATCATCAGAAAAAAGCAAATCTAAGCTATAGAGAGAGGCCACTGTATAGAACTTGATTGCATTGTCGGGTTAACTCAAGGCTATTTTGAGTGAAATGAAAATGGAAGCTAGGAGTTCTATCTGAGCTTCTAAATTCTCACCCCAAAGTTGGACCTTCCAAGACAATCTCTGTTTTCCAGGAAAAAGTCGGAAATACTATATTCTGGTAGGTCACCAGATTTCCTACCAATTGTAAAATACCATAGTTTAGCCCTCTCTGCCATTAAGTATTTCACAAATATATTTTTTAGTTTGCACAATAGGAAATTGCTGTAGAAAGTGAGTTATTGGAGGAGCTGGAATCCTGATGTTTCCTACTGGTGCATAATCATTAGTCTCCTGGGGAATTGGCTGTTTATTCATGCTCAAAACCACCCAGTGGTTAAAATCTCCCTCATCACTCACCACAGGGAATGAATTTTAAGTACTCAGAGAATAAAAGCTAATTGGAAAAATGCAAGGAATGGAGTTACTGAATCAATTCTGGGTTTTTTTCAACTGAATTGGAGAATCTAAGCGATTGCTAAAAAAATTCTTTGAGTTCCCTAAAAATTCATTCAGCATAGACATGGATAAAAAAAGAAAAGAAGGAAGGAAGGAGGGAAGAAAGGAAGAAAAAAAAGAGAGGATCATTTAAACAAATATGGGTTGTATTTCAGTAGAGGGATCAACTCATTATGGTGGCCCAGCTGGGATAGTGGAATGTAGAAAGAAGAATCTGAAGAGCAAAAAAGGGGAAAGAAATTTCTCCATAAAAAAAAAATCTGTATTGAACTGATACATTGACAATGTTTCCATTTATCATTTCCTTTGAAAAATTACGAAGAGGAACTGATTTTTATTGAAATGACCCATGAATTATCGGGAAAGAAAAGAATGTGAGTTTTTGTGTGCTATAAATCTATGCCAAGAAAATGTATGTGAGCTCATGTTATAGATTAACATCTTTTTGTATGCTAATTGACTTACTCTCTTATGGACCCCAAGAACAGAAGGATTATTCTATGTAATATGGAGGTATGGGTGATTATCTCCAAAGTGTTCCCAGGCGCCCAGTAAGGGCAGTATTAGCTGTGCAGTATGAGCCCATCACAGGGCAGAACATCGGTGCATGCCTGTCTCTGAGGGCTATGGTGCTGGGAAGAGTCATTCCCCCAGCAGACTCATTTCACTCTCCTTTTATTTCTCCTTCATTATTGAGATGATAATAATAACATGAACAGTTCTGAAATGTTGCTCTGGAGACACTGAGGTGGTGTGAATTATGTGCAAGGTTTTGTACGTTCTACCTGCATGGAACAGATCTTCCCAGTCTTGCATAGAAAACTCACCAGGAGAAACACAATCTCCATGGGAAAAGTTGGTACAGTGAGGTATGTTTTCACTAAAGTTCCACTAAGACACAAATAGGAGGTTATAACAAATAAATGCCAGTAAAACTTCCTACAAAAAATCCCAAAGCGTCGACAACTTTCCACTTTCTCTTCTGTGTTTCTCCCCAAGTACTATGGCCCAGGTCTCTGTCTTGCTGTGTCTCCCTCACTCTATCTCCCTCTGCCTCTGTCTCAGTCTCACACACATGTCTCTCTTTCAAAACTCATCCTTCCACACTGAGTTTTACCCAAACATCAAGGGAAGTGTAAGGATAAGGGGGAAATTTTTGAAATTTAACCATTTGCATTCAAGTCCCAGATACACAGGTCCCCTACTTGTGGGATCTTGGGCAGTTATTCAAAGCTCTGTGCTGTGCATTGGTACTGCCATCTATAAAACAGGAATAATACAGATACCTTCACCACTGGTTATGAACATTAAATGATTTCATGCAGGTGAAGTACACAGACCAGTGCCCGGTGTATAGCAAACAGCTAACAACTACAAGCCACCATGATGCTATCCAATCGATAAAGCAGGCTTTCTAATTACTTTTATCATTAATAGATCATATATATCAATTGACTATATTCACTATATTTTTTCTAAAACAAAAAAATTGCCAATTTTTGAAGATGCTGTGAATTAAATGGAGTTATTTCTCGTGATTAATATTTAGAACATAACTCTCTTGCTAATTGAGTAATGCCTTTTGTTGATATCTAGAAAATTCAGAAAAATAAAAAGCCACCCAATCTCAAACCAAGTATCAGGGTGATGATCTACATCAATCTGGGGGTCTAAATAGGAGAAGAGAAATGGGTGTATGTATTTATAGTGAGAAGCGAATATAGTGCATTATTTACACAAATAAAGGAAGAGTAAAGAATCTAACCTGGCCTGATAAGTCATCCTGAAGATTAGCACCTGGGAGTGGGAGGGCATGGGGCCGGAGTCACCTGGTGGAGCTGAGACCATGAGGAGCCTGCCCATTGGGAGCTGGAGGTTGCAGACACTGGCAGATGTGCCAACTGAGTTCAGGAGGGGGGGGGGGTTGGTGAGGAGCAAGAATATTTAGGCCTCTTCTGTGTGCCACCATCCAGTTTGAGGACAGTGAGCCCCCAGGTCAAACCCCCTGGTGAATCAGATGAAAAAAAAACCCTGCTGAAATAGTAAAATAAATTGCAGTTGAAAGGTCAGGGAGCTTGCTTTTATTTTTAATATAATTAATTACAATGCTTTATCTTTTTAAAGTATATGTTCATATAAATTTGAAAAATACTAAAATTCAATTAAAATGGTCTAAAACAGGACCATTCATACAGGATTTTGTGAGAATTAATACAATAAAACATGTATAGTGTTTAGCGTAATATCGACATTTAATGAATGATAGTCATTTTCAATGTTGTTCTTTACACAAACATCGTTATAAAAACATTAATGCAGCTCTAAATATAATGAGAAGAAGTCTACCTTCCAAACACATTATATAGTGTTCATTTGTCTTTGTTCTCTTCCAATTTTCATTGCTACACGCACATAACTTTGCATAGCAAGGGTAATAATGTACACATATGTTTGTATTTTTGAACATCATATTAACTAAACTTCTCATGTTTTAATAGCTATTTAGTCAGTGCTTCAAATCTCACTTGGTCGTTATGCTCCACTGTAATAATTATTATTATCCAATAATAACTGGATTATTGTTGGATGTTTCTATACATTTTTCTGGCCATTAAAAATGATGCTGCAGTAAACATCTTTAAATATAGAGTTCTTGGAGATTTAGATAGTTTTTAAAATATATTTTATTGATTTTTTGCAGAGAGGAAGGGAGAGGGATAGAGAGTTAGAAACATCGATCAGCTGCCTCCTGCACACTCCCCACTGGGGATGTGCCCGCAACCAAGGCACATGCCCTTGACTGGAATCGAACCTGGGACCCTTGAGCTCACAGGCTGATGCTCTATCCACTGAGATAAACCGGTCAGGGCGCGGTTTTAGATAATTTTATTCATTTAAATTATCAGATGTGGGACTGCTACTTCAAGCTGTATATTACATTATTTTTCTGATAATACACTTTCCAACATACCTCTGACAACTTGCATCATCAACAATCTTAGTCAGCTCAGATTGCTACAAAAGAAATGCCACAAGCTGGGTGACTTCAACAGCAAACCTTTCTTCTTCACAGTTCAGGAGCCTGGAAATGCGAGACCGGGATGTGGGATGGCTGTGTTATGGTGAGGGCATCTTCCTGATTTACAGAAGGCCTTCTTTCTGCTGTCTCCACAGGGAGATGTAGCCACAGGACCAGTCAGAACGGTCCTGTTCTGTTCACAAGATACTGAGCACTCTTCAGAGACAGGTGACTGAGGCCAGAGTCATGCAGCAGAAGCAAGTGCAGAGGAGAGAACCTTGGCCTTGAGCTGCAGCCTGAACTAAAGTCTCACGCCCCCTCCAAAACCACAAGGACCCAAAGGATCAGTGCATAACCTAAACTTGAATACCTGAACACTTTCAGATCTTCTAAGAAGATCTGTGGGGATGCTCCTTACCACAAATGGCCAAGCTCTAAGACCCTCCAATGCAACCGCCTCTCCATCACTTCCACAAATCTGTTTCCCCTAAACCCTCAAAAAGCCACCCCTGACCTTGGATTGGGGAGTTTGGATTTTTCCAGTACAAGTTGTACAATAAACACCATTTTCTTTTACTGTGTCCTGGTGTCAGCTCAGCTGTCTATCGGCAACGCTGAGTAGACATACTCTTGTCTCTGTTACAGTGAGAGCAAGAGAGCTCTTCCCTCTCCTGTCTCTTCTCAAAGGGCACAAATTCCTTTAATAAGGACTCCCCCCTTGTGAACTAACCTGCCCCCCTGCAAAGACCTCACTTCCTGATACCATCACGTTGGGAATGAGGACTTCAATATAATTTTGGGTACACAAATATGTCGTTCATGGCAGGGAGGTTCTGAGTAACTTGAAAGAAATACCAGTCTTTCTGCATTTTTTTCTCGCCTTTTTTCAGCGACCCACTTTCAAGATGGGTCTTTTGTTCTGTCTTGATATCTGCTAGGTCTCTGATTCATGCTTCCCTCTGACTGTGTTGTCATTCTACGGTTTCTTCTTTCTGGAATGTCACTTTCTATCTTTCTATTTGTTTAATATCACCTTTTCTATGAAGTCTTCCCTGATCAGCCCCCATGACATGTTTCAAGTAAACCTTTTATATCTCTTTCAATGCTATTTGTCTTTTAAATTAAATGTATTGTGGAGGCAATGGTTACAAGTGTACAATGCCATCACATATATCATCTGCATATTGTATTATGTTTACTACCCAAAGTCAGCTATTGTTTTATCACGTCACCATATATTGGATCCCTTTCTTGTATTTTGATTACTATGCCCTGTCTGTTTTCCCAGCTAGGCTAAGAGTTCTTTGGAGGCATAGAATTGTGCCTAATTAATCTTGTTATGCTATCCTTGTGACTCACAATAAATAAGTATTGATTTATTGATTAAAAATAAATAACATCGTTTTATTCATCCTGCTGACCTATTTTAAAAGGATGAATATATGGAGAATGTATGTGCATGTGTGTTTATGGGTGTTTTTTTTGTAAGGAAAGGAGCTGGAAAGAGAATTTTCTAGGACATTGTATTTCAGTTCAGTTCATTTCCATGGAGGATGACAAAAAGTCAATTTCAATTCAACATGGATCAATGCGCTGCAGATCTAATTTTAGTCGTCTCAGAGTTTTACACCTTGCGCCCTGAACTGTGAATTCTAGTTTCCTGGCATTCTTGTCCCCTTGGCGTCCTTCTCTCCCTGCTCCAGTTAGAGCCGGAGAAGTGGTGCATCTGTTTTGGGTTAGTTCATATCTTTGTGGTGAGAGAGGTTCAGACCATTCTCTCTATCTCAGGCTGATTCTCCAGGATTGGGGAGCAGGAAGCCAATTCCTCACCAGGAACCTCAGCTTGACTTCATTCTGTCCCCTCTGTCTCCGATCTCTTAACAACTGTACTCTCCCATCTCCTCCAGGGCATTTTCTGGTTCCAAAGGGAAATTGGTACCTCAGGAGTCCTCAAGGGAAGCAAGATGGGGTAATGAGAAGAAGTTTGACCAAGGAAAAGAAATCTAAAATGAGAGATCTGGCCCCAAGGGAGTCTCAATGCAAATGGAAACAACGTGCAGGGGAATCCTCAGCTCCTTTGGATTCTTGGCTTAACCTAACAGTGTACTGCCATGAGGACTCCTTGGACATTTCCTGGAAGCTCAGGCCCCTCATAAATAAAATAAGCGTGTTCCTTTTTGATTCCTAAGTGCCTTTCCAATGTGAAATCCTGCTGTTTTAAGATTTGCATCTTAGATGCATGTTCATAAAAAAAAAAAAGTTTAGGTTCAAAGTTTGAGACCAATGCAGCGGGTGGATTAGAAAGAACGCAGACTAGGGAACTCCAAAGATCAGGGTGTGAGTAGAGACTCGGCTCTGCTCCCCACAGGTTGTGGAACCTTCAGGAGGCCTTGTGAACTCACAGGGAAAGCCAGTAACATGTACTGCTCTGAAGGTCACGCAGGGAGGAGAATGCCCTGGGAAAGCAGTGCTGTGTTACCCACGCTCACCCGGGATTCTTGGCCTCGACTGTCTGCTCGTCTCCATCGGCCTGGAGAGCGGGCTTCCCATGTCGGAGTGTTTATACAGCATCTTGTGTGGCAGCCAGGACAGCTGGGCTCTTAATAAATACTCTGGTAGAGGCTGCTGTGCCTGTGCCAACCGGCCAAATGGGCCACAGACGAGCTCAGGGCCTCTGCAGCACTTTGGCACCATTTGGAAAACCCACCCCTTCCATTTCAGGACTCGGGACGTTTTTATAGCAGTTCATGGAAGAATGGCACTGGTGGGGGAAAATATGAAATATGCAGCATCTCATTCCTCAAAACGCCACTTGGCCGTCACACCCTGTAATCCCTGCAGTGTGGGCCTGGCAGGCAGCTGTCACCGTGAAGCTGAAAGCCTGGAGAGGCTGCCTGATGTTTTTATTCTTCTTTTTATCAACCAGCATAGGAATCAGATTAAGGTGAACCCTGGCCAAATCATGTTTTTGAATCATATAAATACATTGTTTGTAAATAAAGAGGTCTTGCCTGTCCCCAATTGAACTGGCCTTATTCTGAGGCCACCAGCCAGCAGGGCCACCCACCAGCAGGGGGCTACACACACACACACACACACACACACACACAGAATGCACCTGGTAGCTTTGAGACACACGGAGAAAAAGTGATCCACATCATAAGAAAACAGTCTGGCCCTGGCCGGGTAGCTCAGTGGGTTGAGTGTCCTCCCAGGACACCGAAATTGTGGGTTTGGTCCCTGGTTTGGGCACATCCAAGAGTCAACCATAAACAAGTGGAACAGCCAGCAGATGTTTCCCTCTCTCTCTTCCTTCCTCTCTCTAAAATCAATGGATTAAAAAAAGTTTTTTAAGAAAGCAGATGGTATGCTACAATTTCCTTAATATAGTAGGTCTGAACAACATTTATTTATTCCATAATGTACAATAGTGGGAAAGTACTTTGCACATTTTAAAATCAGCTGGAGGCTCAAATTATGTTTTTGGCACTTCCTGACTGTGGCCCCTAAAGAAAGCCATAACATCCTGGAAACATCCTCTCTAAAAACTGGGTGTCTGGTAGATGTTCAACAATCTCTGGGTTTTTTTCTTACTTTGCGAAAGGAATGAACTTTGAACAGGAGATGGTTGACTCCACGTGGTATTATGTGAGAACATGGGGAATGGGGAATGGCTTATAATACTAAATAGCAAATAAAGACTCTGTAATAATTTAAAAAAAGTGTGTGTGTGTATATATACATGTCAAAAATTGGGGAGGAGAGGGAGAGAAAGTAGATGGAGTTCATACCTGCAGATTAATGTAATGAGGATTATAAATGAAATAAATGAGAAATAACTCAATGATGGCAAATATTGTAGGCTCCAAAAATACAGCCATGACTTGTGAATGTGTAGAGATGACTATTCCACATGGATTCGTAAGGAATTAGTTATTTCTAGGTCAGGGTTATGTGGAGAGAAAACATACTTTTAAATTCAACAAAGCCTTTGGAAAGTTTTATAGGAACAGTTTTAGAAAAATATTAGTTATATACAGGAAGCAGAAAAATAAACAGGATTTGTACATTTGTTCAACAATAGTAAAAAATAAATAAAGCAAATTTCAATATATATTTATTTGGTGCCAGATACTGTTATGAGAACTTGTACTATCTAATTTAATTCTCTTTATAGTCATGTGAGGTAGATAGGCCCTAACATGATGAAAATGAGGCCCATAGCAGGTTAGTTGCAGACCAGGGCCAGAGCCAGTATTTGGACCCAAGCTTTCCAAGTCCATGACCTATGTATCTCTCCACTGCACCCATGACCTCTCCATTCTGTGCCTGAATACTGATCAATGGATCATGTTACAACAAGGAAGTGGCTATGAATTGAATTGTGCGCCCCTGATATTAAAATGTGTGTGTGTGTTGATTTTTGAAATATGCTTTTATTGATTTCAGACAGAGAAAGAGAGAAGGAAGAGAGAGAGAGAGAGAAAAATATCAATGATGAGACAGAATCACTGAACCATTGCCTCCTGTACTCCCTCTACTGGGGATGGAGCCCACCCCTAGGCATGTGCCCTGACCAGAATCCAACTGTGACCTCCTGATTTATGGGTCGATGCCCAACACTGAGGCACATCGGCGGGGCCAGATTAAAATGTTGAAAGCCCTAATCCCCAGGACCTCAGAATGTGACCTTATTTAGTGTCTATCTTTGTGTGTTTTTCAGTTTTCTTCTCGTGGTTGATTTCACAATTCACAGCATGATGGTCAGAGACTATTTCAATCTTCTTAAGTTTATTGACACTTGTTTTGTGTTCTAACACGTGGTCTATCCTAGAAAACGTTCCATGAGAATGTGATGACAGGGTCTTCCCAGAGGTAATCAGGTTAAAATGAGATCGTCAGGGTGAGCCTTCTTGCAATATGACTGGTGTACTTAGAAGATGGAGAAACGTGACAACTAACACAGACACAAGGAGAAACCCGTGCAAAGGTGAAGGGAGAGATTGATGTTCTACCAGCCAAGGAAAACGCAGATTGCCAGCCACGTACCAGGAGCTGGGAGGAGTGTGGAACGGACCCCCTCTGACAGCCTCTAAAGGAACCAAAGAAAACACCCCACAGAGATCGATTTCTTTATAATCCTTCTGTGGCATAGAACTATACCCCTGAGAGCATTTTTTCAAAAAGAGGTGAGAGTGGCAGGTGCAAAACCAACTACTTTTGTGAAACAAAAGAGAAAAGAAAATGAAATTTCAAGTCAATGGGAGTATATGTCACAGAAATACATATTTCTGCTTTGCTTTTGTTGCTGTTGTTTACCTAACATGCTGCCATTGTGATTTCATTCCAGAATTAGAAAGAAAAGCAACACCACGCTTTGCAGTCACCTGGCCACTAGAATTGGCCTTTGAATAAACCCATGAATGCCTGGCTGGAAACATGTGCAGCTGTCCCAGGGTTCATCAAAAGCGCTGCCATCCCCCTTCTGCTTATCTATAAATTATACATCCTGTATATTGTACCTGCGTGACATTGAATTTCTGCAGGTTAGCACTCCTGGAAATACTTTTGACACTTGAATAAACTACTTTTGATCAGCTCAGAATACTTGGCTGGCAAGGAAGGGAATTGGGGAAAAAAATGAAGAGATGTGTCTCTGATTATGCGAAGCAAAGGGAAGAGAGGGGTGCTATCTCTCTAATTATTAACAGAGCGGAGCAGGAGGACTGATCACAAAGGGACAGACAGAGAATGTGGTGAATGTGGGCTTTTCAGCCACTTCTGAAGGGAAGGAATTGCACAGGGCCTTTGTTGCAAACCAAGCCTGTCCCTCAGCAGAATGTAAAGTAGGCTAGGCGAGAAGACCAAGATGGTGAACAGGAGCCAGACATTGTCTTCAGAGCACTGAACAATAATATGAACCACGGTAAACTGGGAATAGTGATAAAAGCAGAAAAAAAAATTGTGCCAACAATATGATATTAGATTGATTTAGTGATGTTTGTAATAATAGTGATAACATTGTAATTAACCTAGTTATTAATAATAGGAAAGGCGCAAAGGGAAGGCCAAAGATTATAGGCGTGTCATTTAAGCAGCTTTGCCAGGAAGCTGCAACTTTACACTCCTCAGGGCTCCAACAAAGGGTAGATACACACATGCCCAGTAAATCTGGGGTGCCCTCTTGCCTGTTCGTCACACCTGGGAACAGGCCATTTGCCACTGCAAGTGTCCAGAAATCTGGGATATTTAATCTCCTAAACAAAGGAGCTCATGGTCTTGTTGCTGTTGTGGTCTGTGCTCTCTTGGTTTCTTATGCACTCTGGACTCTAGTTGCAGGGGAGGGTGCTATGATGGCTCTCCTGCATTTGCCCACATGGCCTGTGGCCCCACCCACAATGGACTAATGGACTACAACTAGCCTGATGCTGGACTGGACCCGACTGCAACATGGAATGGAAACTGTGGACACTGGCTTTGCTTCTAGCTTTACTGAATCCCCAGCTACACTTCTATATCTCCAACGAAGGCCCAAGGATGTAATTCCATACAAGAAAAGTAACATCCTCATGTGGGAACCTCAGAATCTTTTTCCTGAGATCTCTTAAGAATCTCAACCCCAGCACCCAGTGGGGAAGAGGACAAGTTTCTAAACAATAGCCCCTAGTATCAAGCAAGCTGTTACTGGATTGACTGTTCTGCAGGAACATGATGAAAATTATAGCTTCATTCCATGATATGTGATGGAGAATGGCTTTCAGGGAGAGGCTGGGCCCAAAGCCCTCAGTCAGACAGCCATGGGTTCCAGTTACAGTTCTGCAGCTGACTAACTGGAGAGTCACTAGGATGTCTTTTGATCTTTATATACCTTGTTTCTTCCTCTGTGATAGGAGGATCATACATTCTTTCTATGTGGATCTCAGTGCATGGGGTAACATTTTAATTCCTGGGTATAAAGTAGATCTTCAATAAATATTTATTCTTCTTTTCTTTCCCATTAGAAATTCTTTGAGTTTTGAGTCATCGTTATCAATAATGATTTGTTGTGGATTGTTTGGTTAACTCTAGAGAGATGCTCATGTTTATCAGCAGTACCTGTGACCCTAAATTTCATCATATTTGTTAGGAGTCAGATGGCCTGGGTTTGAATCTCAGTTCCAATATTTGGGCAAATTATGCTGTGACTTGGACACACTACTTAAACTCTCCACACCTCCATTTTCTGTGTAATGGGGGTAATAAATATCAGGAGTATTAAATGGTACAATATTTGTAAAATTCTGAGATTCAGAGACTAGCATAAAGTGAGTTTTATACAGTATTTGGCAAATAGATGTGTTTTACAGCTTAAATAAGATGCTTCAATACTTCATTGACCAAACAAATGTTTACCTAACTCTCCCTCCCATGTATGATGCCTCATTGCTACTAGTTCTTTTCCCTTTGGAAATGCAGAACCCACTAGACGGGTAACCCCTAAGATCTTTTGTATTGCTGGAGTCCGATGTGGTCTAAAAATACACAGTTTGTGCTCTAAACCATAATGACATACCTAGTTCCCTAGTGGGGACGAAGGTCAAATCTACATGTCATAATCCACAACACAACAAAACAGCCTTCTAGGGTTTTGTGAGAAGTACCACGGATTTTCTGAAGAAGAGAGATTTGCTTCAATTTAGAAGAATTAAGAATACATTCTCCCAGAAGAAGGATGATTGGGTAAAGGCACATCCATTTTCAGAGCTGACCTATTTGATGCAAACTAAAATTACTCTGGTCTGCTAGGACGGCCATAGAGGGCTTCTCAGAGGAGGTGATACCTACTTGGGATGACAATAGAGAAAGAAAAGGTCATGACTGTAAGCATTTAAGACATACTGGGTGTGAATGAGACAGCTCTCTGACACCAGCCTCAGCCTTTTCAATGACCTTGGGAAGGTCACTTTCACACTGGTTGAATCTCCCTCCCACCTGGAAAGAGGACTTGTACTGCCTGCCCTCACAGGCTTGCAGAAAGAGCTGCTGACGGGTCTCAGTGTGACAGCATAGGTGGAAACGCCTGGCGTGTCCACACTCTGCCTCCCAGCCACCACTTCCAGACTGGGCTCTCATCTGACTCTTTATATGATCAATAAACAAGAAGAAATTGCCCATTATCCTACATGTACCAGGAGAGCAAAGAATGCTTTATTATGTTTACCTAGTTCTCCTCTCATTATGTTCTTCTTCTGCAATGGCCACTGAGCTGTGTAACTACCGGTGGTTATGGGACAGACAATAAAGCTTATTAGCGTAATAGCCCTGAGGAGCAGCGGGAGAGGTGGGTCTGGCAGTAAGTACTCCCACAGAATCCCTGCGTTGTCTTTGCAAAATTAGGCCATTGAAGGAGGGAGTGGGCCTGATTTTCTTTTGATTGACACTGTATTTTTAGCTCTAAGCCCAGAAGAAATTTGATAGATGAATGATTGGTTTCAATGTGCCACAAGTATGAAAGAAAGATGTTTGACACTTCTGAGGGGGAAAAAAAGCAATCAAGATGCTATTTCTAAATATCATTGTCTTGCATGAGACCCAGGCTTGCCTGTTGGTGACACAGGAGTCACACGAGTGATGAGACTTCGGACCTGCCAGGAAGAAGACATTCAGATTTCCAAAGCCACTCTTACATGCCAGACAAGCCAGACCCTGGGGCTGGGGAGATAAATATAATCACAGCAATTATGCGGATTGTGGAAATTGCTCTATCAGAGGAAGTACAGAGGAAGGAGATGCCTGAGAGAAGGATTTCCAGCCCCAGATTTCAGGCTAAAAATTCATCAGAAGTCCCATGGGTGAGCTTCAGATGGTGGACATGGCAATAGCTGGTAAGAATATTATTCTGCAAACTTGGGTTTTGGAAAAATTGATTCTTGCTATTTTTTTTTCTAAAATCAAACAAAATTTGATACCAAGCACTTTCCTTGCTGGGCTGATGAGAAATTTAATAACAGTCATGTGGTCAAGTCCTCACTGAACATGAAACACACAGCTAGTTTTGTAGGGAACTAGACGCTGGGAAAGAGTCTCTGTGCTCTTGAATCTTTGGTCCATGAAGGTCGCTACAAGATACGTGCATTGTCCGAGGCCTAAAATCTTTTCAAAGTTATGTCTCTGCAGCTTCTGTGACAAGTTTGGGCCCTGGGGGTCTTTCCTGAGGCTGGGAGCCTGCTGCTCGGTGCCCAGCGTCCTTCGTGTGAATGGCCACCACTGCCCTCTGAAGTCTCCATTTTCCTCCAAGGTCTGCTTCTCACGGGACCATAGACCTCTGTTCACCTTTGGGTTTGTACATCTCTTTCATCTGCAGAATCAGCACTTTCTGTGATTTACATCTTGCTATGTCATGTTGTGCACAGGTTCAAAGCTTCTCTAGGGTTCAGATCTATCTAGGCACTTGTTGGGTCAATCCTACCCACATCTTCATTGTTACCTGATGCTACCACAGTGCTCTCAAAGGCAGCAGTATGGACCCACCATTCTTCAAACAGTGAGTGATCCTTCCTATTCTCCAACACCTTTGACAATGGTGGGAAAGAATTTTGTATGTATGTGAAATGGTTTCTTAGTGAGCATGTGCTTTTATTTCCTATTCACAGAAAAGTTATACATCTTGTTTATATGCTTACTTAGTCACCATTAAGGTGTCTTTTCCATATACTGTCTATTTGTATTTTGTACTATTTTTCTCTTCATCTTTTTAAAAAAGCATTTTCTTATGAATTTATAAGAGCTTTACTTTATTGCAGAAAACTAATCATTTGATAGTTATATGTGTTGTTAATTTATTCTCTCAGTATTAATTAAACTATCATGATTTTAAAGTAGGCAAATTTATTGTTTGGATTTTTTCTGTTTTCTGTTTGTTTGTTTTTTTAATAAATCTTTCTTACCCTAAGGTCTTAAAGAGTTTCTCCTGAAGCTTCTTCTAAAAAAATGCCTGGCATTGATTTTCATTTATTCTTCCATTGCCAGCTCAATCTATTGCCATCTGCATCACATATATCATTATCAGCAGGTAGAGGGCTCTTTTAGGGATCTCTATTAATTCCATTCATTTGTCGTAAAGCGCCAATTGTTTTAAATACTGTGATTTTGGAAATCTTATATCTCATAGGTCATTTCTTCCCATCTTGTTCTTTCTTTCCAATTTTTTGGCCCTGTATTTTCATATACAAATAACAGTGATTTGATAACTTATATTAAAAATTATTGAAATTGTATTGGATTAATAATTAATTTGGGAGAATTGACATTTTTTAATATTGAATCTTATATCCGTGAATTTGTATATCTCTTCACTTAGTAATATATTCTTTAAAGTCATTCAATAATGTATTATAATTTTATCTATGATGGAATTACACTTTATTATATTTCTTGTTGAGAATCTTATAATTTGTTGTAATAGTAAATAGGTCTTTTCATTACAATCCCTAATTCATTATTACAAAGTGTAGTAATGCCATTGATTTTTATAAGCAAATCTTATTTATAACAACCTAGATGGGTCATTTTATTAGTATTAATAGTTTGTAGCTTTAACTGCATTTTCTTTGTATATAATCCTGTCATTTCTAATTTTTATCATTCATATTTCTTTTTCTATTTTCTACATTAGATAGGTGTTACATTTCTAAATATAAGTGATGTCTTCTAGAATTCTTAGTCCACTAATTTAAATGCTTCTAAATGACATCATTATACACAATCTTTGCTGAAAGTTTTTAATAGATGTTGATTTATAGAATTCCTTTATTTTATTAATAATTAAAAACTTTTATTTTTCAAATGTGGGAACTGAAGTTATTTTTCAAATACTTATCTCCATCTATCTCTATTGTTACTTGTTGATGTAATACAACGTATTAACTGATTTTCTGATGTTGAGCCAACCTTGAATTTCTGAGTTAAACTCATCTTGGTCAGGTTATATTCATCTGTTTTTGCTGGATTTGACATGTCATAATTTTTTAAGGTTTTCACATTTACTAGGTAGATTAATTTATAATTCTCTGTTTTGAAATGTGCTTATGTGATTTAGCAATCCAGATTGTACTCACCTAACAGAATGAGTTGGAGATTGCTGGAAAGACTTGTGTGCAACACCTTGCTATCCTTTTACTTGGGGACTAAGGGAGGGGTGTAGATTCTGGTTATAAATTCAATTTGTAGAATCAGAACTGAATTAGTCAG
The DNA here is from genome assembly GCA_004026665.1 of Murina feae. Classification (NCBI taxonomy): domain Eukaryota; kingdom Metazoa; phylum Chordata; class Mammalia; order Chiroptera; family Vespertilionidae; genus Murina; species Murina feae. Next base: position 13,760 of record PVJC01011803.1, on the reverse strand, counting down.
ATTTTCTATTTATTTTCCAGTCCATTGCAGGGTTTCTCTAATTTTAATGCAGTTGATATTTGGGGCTGGGTAATTCTTTGTTTTTGAGGACTTTCCTGCACTTTATGAGATGTTTAGCAGCATCCCTGAGCTCCACACACTAAACTCTAATAGCAGTTTCCAATACCTACCCCCAGTTATTACAACTGAAAATGTCTCCAGACATTGTCAAATGTTTCCTGGAAGGCAAAACTTCCCCTGTTTGAGAACTATGGGCATGGTCTGTATAATTAAAATATTTACCTGATAGAGTTGATATGGGAATTCAAAGAATTAAAACATATAAATTGCTTAGATACTTGTCTGGTACAAGGAAAATGCTCAATAAATGTTGGTAGTTTCTATTTCCATTAGTGTTTTAAGATTGAGTTATTAAGGCTTATTCTTTGGATGAAAACAATGTTTATCCCCAACTCCCAAACACTTTTTGAAATAACTTCATGGGAAAATTATTGACACTTTCTTATGGCCTGGCAGATGGTAGAAATGGGAATCTGGTTAGTGTTTTGTCAGCGTTTCTTCATATTTATATGGATGGAGCATATAAAATCTCAATTCGAAGGGACCGGGGCTATAAACATGCAGAGGAGAGCCAATTCATCCTGGGAAAGATTCTCCCAAATGGAGACTCTTAACATGAGAAAATGGGCACTTTTAGACATTTAAATGGTGCAGTGGAACCCCTAGAGTGTGACTTATTTTCTTGAAAGGACAAAAGGCGACGTTAATGTCACATAAATCCTGGCCTGCTAATGCCGTGCCAACTGCATGGCTCCCCGTTTCCTCATTGTGCTATATTTTTGGAATTTCATAGATCTCCATGAAAAATTGTCCCTTTCCAACATGAGGTTAGTTTACAAAAACTGTGTTATGGGCAGGACCTCACAGAAGGGAGTTACTATTCCCAGGAGGACACGCGATAGAGGAGAAACAGCATGATCTCTGAGCCAGGCTTCAACTTTCTGCCCTGTGAGTTCTCTTTGGACTCTGGAAAAGTACTGAAACTTCATGAACCTCTATTTCCTCAGCTGTACAAAGGGGTCAGAATTACAATGTATTTACTTCTGAAAATTCTGCCTACATGAGGGGTTATGGGAATAGGATACAACTCTGTCTAAGAAGGTAGAATGGCTCATTGCGAGGGCCTTTCCTGTGGCTCATGTCTTTCACGATGTCTGGTGGTGATTAGGAAGAAGTTCTGAAACCAGCAGCTTGGATGCTAGCTGGCTTTGCTGCCTCCTGGCTGTGTGGCCTTGGCCAGCCTCACCTGTCTGTGCACCAGGGTCAGCTCTATGGAGGCTTTTTTAGTTCCTCTCTTCCATTCCATTGTGAAGATTCAGCAATTATACTGGGCCAGCTACATAACTCCTAGAACAACGCCTAACACATGTTAAGTACTCAACAAATCGGCTCTATCATTAGGATTATTATTTTTGTTACTGTTCTCAATTGTGTCTGCCTCTGTCACCACAATTCTACATCTGAAGTAGGGCATGTCTCCTTAATAATAACAAATTGCATTTGCTCTTTGAAATCATTTCACACATGTTAAGGGCCTTTACTCTGCTTTCAAAGTTTAGGGACTTGCGTTCTTCAGGGGCAGTGTTCCTTGTGTGGCATCCCTTTGGGGGATAAACAGCAGACCTCATCAGCCTTGGAGATTCAAAGAACAGAGAAGGATTCTGCCTTCCCATTTCCATAAGATTCCATAAGTGAGACAGGACTAGCTTGCCAGTTTCCCTTCTCTCCTCTCTGTCCTTCCTGCCAGGGGTTGGGAAAGCTGCAGAAGAAGGAGCCTGCAGACCTACACACTGTCATCCCAGGAAGATTGATGAGCTTCCTTTTTTGTCCCCAAAGCTCAGGCTGTCTCCCTCCTCAATGAGCTAAGCAGCCACTGCAAGCTTCTAGGGGTTGGGAACAATGCCTGCATATCACAGAAGAGACTTAGGGAGGGGCATTTGTGGAAACTGGAGATTTATAGGCCTGAATGAGGAATTCAGTGTGGGAGCCCCACTGGTTCCATGAAGAAGGCTGCTTGCTCTTCCAGCCTCATGCCGGCGGCTGGCAGAGTATGTATCTCCAGGTGCCTGGCAGAGTCCTGAGCAGGAGCCCTCTACAACATCAAGGGCTTTGGTTAGAGTTGCACAGTCTTTTTGAGGTAATCCCTTTAAAAGAATTACATATTTAGCTTGCTAAGGGAGAGTGTGTGGCTGATATAGGAAGCATGGATTTGCCTTGGATATTTCCGAGTATAAAGCATCACATCATGAAAATTGACCTGCATATCTAACAAGATAATGCACATAAAGCCTTTTCTTTCTTCTTATCATTATAGACGATGACTAAAGCCACCATCATAGCAATCTCTAAATACATATTATTTAGATATTTCCTAGGAACACAAATGAGCATATGTGTGATGGTGAAAACAGCATGCACATGTATGATAGGGTGAAAACAGCAAAGAAATCTATGGTGGTTACATCAGTCGAGGATGTAGCACCAGAATTCCCTGGGTCAAGCAACTGTTCCACCACAAGTGTTTCCTTACTGCGGTGCCCCCTTGCATAAATCTGGGGTGACATCTGGGGAATGTCCTGAGACCCAAGCAAGGGGATGGGTATGAGATTCTTAAAAACATACTGACCTTCACATATACTAATTGCTAGGATTATTCTAGATGACTATTTGCTGCTAGCTTGGTATTTGCTTTTGAAACTAGCAAGAAAGCAGGTAATCTGGTTCTCAACTGTGGGTCTCTGACTTGACATCCTTCCCCATGAGATTTACATTCTGGTCCTTAACACCAAAAAAATGGCTCTGTGTGCATCATGAAATGGGCATATTTCCATAAAGTATATCATAGATTCCATACACATGAGTTCACTTGGCTGTTATAAGAAGTTTTATACACCTCAGAATTTGCAACAACTTACTCATTGGGAAATTCACCACAGGCCTCCTCCTCACTCCTCACTCCTTGGCTTAATATTTCTGCATTTATTTTTGTTTATTCAGGTGGTAGAAGTAAATCTTTAACAGGCTTTGTAAACAGATTTTTCCCAAATTAAAATCCTTGCTCATTAAGAAGAAAATTTCTAAAGAGACCTGAGGCAATTTATCCAACCAAATCCTGCTTAATCCTAAGACATTTCTGAACATGGTTAAATTCAGTTTGAATCTTCACATTTAAAGTAGTGCCAAGCTCCTAATTTTGTGACTTGTCTTCTAATGTGCCCCTGGAGAAGTATCCAGTTCTTCTTTCTACATCTCCAGTGGTATAATTTTCCACTCCTGGGCTGTCACCTTGTCCCAGGGATGATCTGAGCCCATATACTGATAAGGATGTGTGCTCTTTGCCACCCAATCCCCATCTTTCCACCTATTTTCTTGGTCCTTTTCTGGTCTACGTGTGTGAGTTACTCTGAGAAGTAGCTCCAAGCCAGGACCAAGAGATTTATCAGTGGAAACCCCTGTGAAGGGTAAAGGAGAGGAGGTAGGAGTTGTTAGGAAGAGCTTTCAGACTGTGATGTAGATTTGACATCTGAGGAGTCTCAGAATGTAACACCAGTCTATGAACGTTTCAACTGAGCCAATGAGGAGTCTTCCAGCCAAGGAAGCATTGGCATTCCCCATGCAGCGCTAGTGTCCTTGGCTGAGAGTAGCTCTGGGGAGGCATGGCCTCAGCACAAATACGGGGATAGATCCACAGGTGCACCCACTGGGGCTGAAATTCAACATTTCTCCCAAAGCCCATGTTCTGAGCAGCACATTTTCATGGAAACCTCATCTATTCCTTGGGTTGGCCATTCTATCTCGCCCACGTCACACCTAAAATGTGGTGTGAAGATTCTCTCTCCAGAATTGCACAGGAAGCCAATGAGGATGATCAGAAGCTAGGCTGCCATGGTTCTTTCACTGTGGAGCTCTGGCCCCAACAATGTATCTCAAGGTGATTATCATCCCACACCCTCCAGAGCAGCACCTGACCTGAATGGCCTGACTCTTCATAGAGTAATTATGCAAGCAGGTTGTGTTTGTCTTCTTCATGCACGGAAAGACAGAGTAATGGGAGGGAACTAGAGGAGGGAATGCAAAGGGGTTAAATGTACTCATGTAGGCCAAGGTGGCCATGGGATATTGATTTTGAAATGGTGGGAGCTCATCTCAAAACCTCTTAGATAAGAAAGACGTTTTGTTAAGGAAAGGAAAAGTAACATGTATTGAATACCTGCCAAGTGCCAGAGTGAGGCTGGATGGTTCTGCAAGTACTTTTATCTTTAACTCTCACAACAAGTCTCAGAAGTAGGGGCTAGCATTGGTGAAACAATGAGACAATTGGGACCCAAAGAGATGACATGCTCATAGCACTCTGAACTGCCTTCCATGTAATGGCAATATGTACACAAAGGATTCAACAGCCTAATTTTTCACTGGTGTCTATATACATTTTATAAGACCATTATAGATATAGTTAGTTACTTATAGATGTAACATGTTAGAGCCTACAAAACATCAGAGGTTATTCTATAGTTTGGGAGTTGGGGTACTTTTTCTCTAATGGACTAAATAATAAACATGTTGAGGTTTGTGAGATAGACTGTCTTTGTCACAACTACTCAAGTCTGCTGTTGTAGCACTAAGGCAGCTGTAGACAACGTAGTAATGAATGGATGTATCTGGGGCACAATCAACCTATTCACAGAACTAGGCAGTGGGCTGGATTTGGGGACCAAGCCATAGTTAGCTGACCTATGCTTTAAATAAAAAGCACCATGGCTCAGCAAATTGAAGCCATATGTCCTTGTTCATTCAGTAGTTACTAGTGGAGCCAATACTAAAATGATGGTTCTTTTCTTCCTGAGTGTAACAACTCCACTGCACTAACCTTTTTAGGATCATCACTATCTTCATGAAAGAAAATGAGGTACTCAGTGAGGGGGACAAAGATAAGAATGAAAAGCAGGTGGTAGAGGCCCCTGAATGCCACACTGAGCAGACACTGGTGAGACTGTGAGTTTATAAAAGTTTGCCCATGAACGATTGGGAATGCTAGAGGCCAGACATAGCAGGATACATTCTGAGGTGACCTTCCTAGTCCTGAGAATGACCTTGAATAGTGAGGGACTGAAAAGGGGCTGCTGTGGAGGGCAGGGATGCAGGGTACAGACAGCATAGTGGAGGAAGACAGATTTCCTGGCTGTTGGGGTACAGGGAATCATGCTTGTGTGGGAGGGTAGCAGTGTCAGGACAGGCCTGGTGGAATCAGAATTGTGGCTGCTTGTCTATGTGACTGATAGAATGACAGCTCATAAGCAAGATAGGACATTAAGTTACTGAGCCAGAGGAAAGGTAGGAGGAAAGGTAGATCATGAAATTGGACTACCTTAAGGGATCACATACATTTTTCTTTAGATGTCAACAAACTGGAATTCATGGCTGCTTAACAATGAGAGGTTGATGCTAGACACAGGCAAGGGATAGCAGTGGTTTGGCACAATCTGATGGGGAAAGGGTGACCCAACGATGACCCAAAGACAGGACCAAGGGCTATCTGGTAGAGGCAGAAGGAACAAAAGACAAAGTGTCAGGCAGAGAGACTGATGGAGAGCCAGGGGAGCCCAGCAGAAAGGAGACTGGAAGAAGATGTTTGCAGGAGGAGCACCTCCTTCCACATCTGAGGTGGTCCTCTCTCATTCTTCCTGACTACGCAGAAGCCTCACTTCCTCACCAGGAGGCCCACCCTACTGAGCTTAGGAGAAGAAAGCCACAGCTCTACTGAGCTTCAGGGGAATAAAAGTCACATTTCTTTGAAGCTGAAGGAGTTTTCAGACATGCCACCCCAAATATGCTCTTGATACATTGATGATTTTGAGCTGAAGACACTTGAAAAACAGGAAATGCCAGGAGAGGCTTTCTCTGACCTTGCCTTATCTTCCTAAAGACTAATCCTTCAAAAGGACTCAGTGATCATAAATTCTTTTCCTGGGAGATCCACCGACCAGGAAGATGGATTCTGGTCACAGGAGAGACACCAGAAGCAGACACTACACCCAGATGTACCATCACAAGCTCTCAGACACCCATCCGTTTTTAGCAGGACCCATTCACCTTTCCTAAAAGTCAAAATCTCTCCTCTAAGTGGCTCACAACCCTCCTCCCCTTCTCCTATTAAGATGGTACATAAACTCTCAAATCTCATCACTTTTTCAGTAATTGTTTTTTCCTGTGATGCCTCCACGCACATAATACTAAAAAATAATACATTTGTAATAGTTTCTCCTCAATGGGCCTGTTGTCAGTTTATTTCATAGACCCAGGTACTGAAGCTAGGAGGATAAATGGAAAGTCTTTCCTCCCCTACACACCTCTCCAAGTCCCCTGACACCTTACACCTGCACTCTGCACTTCTCTCCAGATCCACACACACAAGGAGGAGGGGCTGCAGGACAGTCACTGATACTAGTGAATTGAGGACAGATATAGGCCTTGATTTTTCAACCTCACTCCTCAAGGCACCAGCTAGCAAAATCCCCTGGGAGTCTTCAGATGGCATTCAATGTGGGCACTGCTGCTCGATTGTGAGGCAAATGCCCGGTTCTCAGTCAAGTTCAGAGGGAGAAGCAGAGGGTCATTTCCATGAGGGGAAGACCAAGCACATCTTGTTCTCATGGCATCGCTACACCCAGCCTAGTCCCAACACTACACCCAGGTTAGTCCCAAATCCTGAGATACAGGAGATGTGGAACACATCTTTGCTAAATAAATGAGCATATGTGTGTGTGTGTGTGTGTGTGTGTGTGTGTGTGTGTGTGTGTGAGAGATATCACACAGCATGGTAAGTATTATAACAGAGATGCCAAGTGCAATCAAAGCTTAGAAGAGGCAGCAATTTACTTCCCAGGGGAAGTGTAGGGAAGAACTGCTGAAATAAAGGAAATGTTGAGCTGGATCTTGAAGAATGAATATGTGCTAATGAGATGAGAATCGTATCCTAGAATCTCAGTATGAATGTGCACATCTTGGAAAGTGAGGGGAGTCAAGATTCAGGGGTGACCTACATCTTCTCCATGTGAACATGTGCAGGTATAATATGTTCTGAGTAGTGTGACGAACTCTCGTGCTGTCCCACTCTGTCCCACCTGGGATGTAAATCATCCCTTTGTCCATGTGACCACTCTGTACATACAGTACAATAAGATGTTTTGAGAGAGAGAAAATAAATTCACATACATTTTATGTCAGTATATTGTTATAATTGCTCTGTTTATTATTGTTGTTAATGTCTTACTGTGTTGTTATAAATTAAACTTTACCAAAGATATGCATTTATAGGAAAAAAAATCATTGTAAATATAGGGTTTGGTACCATCTGCGGTGTTAGGCATCCACTGGAGTCTTGGAATGTACCCCCCGTGGATAAGGGGGGATGACTGTATAAACTTAGGAGTCAAATTAACTGGAGTTGATTTTTGCCTTCCTGTTGTTTTGACTTGGTTAATTATTTAAATTCTCTAAATCTTGGATCCTTGTTTGAAAGAGAATAACACACTCAACTCCTGAGCTTGGTGGGAGATTGCAATGACATAACTTAAGCGCTTACACCATCCTAGCTCCTTGTAGAAGTGGTTCCTTTCCTCCCTCCTCTCCTTACACTGACTTGCCTGGTTCTGCCTCTGAACATCTTCTCCCTAAAACAACACGTTTGAAGAAAAATACCCCTCAGCTATGTTACTTTGTGCACAGAAGTCCTCAGATGTGGCCCCCTGCAGAGGGAACTGTGTCTGAGTTTGAAAAGAGCTTTCTGTGACAGGTGGGTATGAGGTAGCTTTCAGAGATCCTGCGGCTACAAGGTGGCAAGTGACCAGCTTCCTAGCTCCTGCACGGTGCCTCCTGTCCATCGCTCTCCATTCAGATTCCCTCACACCTGCAATTAGCAACTGGTGGCCCTGTAAACTCCTTGTCTCTCACCAGAGACCTGAATGTTCCTGCGCTCAGATACAACTGGAATTCTTCCATTGTATCAAGTTGCAGGCTGACAGCGAGGCTGAGAAACCAGGCAACACCAACCACCACATTCTTTGTTATCTTGGGAACCAACTTGAAGCACGTGATAGACTCCTCAGCGGTGCGGTACCTTCCTAACGTGAGCACTTTAGTTTTGCTTGTGTGTGTGTGTGTGTGTGTGCGGGCATGTAAGTGCATGCATGGTGTATGTTTATTATTTCACTTTAGTATTCAGGTAAATTACTGCATCCATCCTTATGAACACACCCACCTTGATGGAAGTGTTAGTATCATATATGTTTTCTATTACTAAGTCTATTCCAGTTGTGCTGCATCCCAATATCTGAAATTAAAGTGCACATTTGGGTCATACTTGTATTACTCAGTGTACCCTCAATTCTCAACATCAGCAGATGGTAGTGTATAAACAGTCCTTTTCTATACCAGAGATGATTATCTGTGCGCACACACAGCCTCAGTGACTAACTTCACTACCCCCTGAGCTCCTCTCCCATCAGTACCACCAAATGCTGGGCTAGAAAGTTGACCTTCTGAGCAGTACCAGCTCTGGCCCTAGATGGCCTAGATTTACCTTGATTGCTATAGGCTATGTAACAATGACCAAGTTATTGAATCTTTCTCTGCCTCCTGTTCATCAGTTACTATATGACGGCAAACTTGTATCTACTTCAAAAGGCTGTTGAGAGGCTTTAACAGAACAAGACCCTCCAACAACCTTGCCCAGTTCAAAGGCATCACTCCTTACCTGTCAACAGTTGCCATCGTTTTGCTGGAGAAAACTGAGGCCCAACAAGGGAGAGATTTTTTCCCAGGTCACACTCCAAGTTAGAGGATGAACCTAAGCTAAGAGGTAGGTTTCAAATGATGGCCTTTAAATCCCTCTGCACTGTGGCTGTGACACTACTCTCACAGACTGAAAGATCCTCTGCCCTTATGAGATTCACAGAAGAATCCTTCATCCTGAAAATAAATCCACACAAGCGTGTGTGGTCTCTGACCTGGAAGAGAACAAGGCAATGGTGGAGAAAGACAAATAAAATACAGTTTCTACACTGCATCGTCAGCATGGCCGGTGTTGTCACAAAATATAGACGTGGAAACTGCATGTGGAGCTGCAGTGGTTTGTTCCAGTGCACAGGTTCATGTGAAACATGCACTGAAAAAGTCATGGAGGGCTGACACCTATGTGTGTCGGAATGTGCTAGAAGGAAGCCGATGTGATCAGGGGAGGGCGCTATGAGTCCACTCATCATGCATGCCTACAGGTACACATGCAGCAAATATTTATTGAGCTTTACACTTATCATCTTGGTCCAAGTTATTTTCATCTTTTATCTAGGTTTTTGCAATGGCTCCTGAACAGGTTTACAAAGCTTACTTCTAGCATGTAACCTCATGGCCTCACCATATGACACCAATCCCCATAGGATCAAAAGACTCTACACTAGCTGATTTTCTTAGACGTCTCTCCCCTCCCTCCTTCCTCCCCCACCCCCCCTCCGGGGCCCCCTTCATGCTGAGATGCAGCCAGATGTCTTTTAGCTGTCACTAGAAATTCCACTTTTTTAGGACGCCTGGTATCCAAGCAAGGTTATAACAGCACCGTTACTATAAGCTCTGGTGGCACCATGAGCTTTACAAATTCCAAACATGTTTTCAGATTCCAGCTACAACTTTATAAGAGGAATCTTAACATAGGGGCATGTCAAAAGAGAAACAGGTTGATGGGGATCTCATTGGCCAAATCTGAAAAAAAGTGAGCATTCAAAATAATAATGATAGCAAAAGATTATAACTCATTGAATAAACTAGGGAACCATGAGTCCTCCTGTACTCATGGTTCCCTAGTTTTGTACCAAAAAAAAAAAATGTATACATAATCTAATTTAATAAAAGCATAGTACTGAAATTGACCATTTCTTTGGGATGCCTAAGCCATGCCCAACAGCCAATCAGAGTGGCTGTATGCAAATTAACCCCGCCAAGATGGAGGCCGGCAGTCACAGAGCTAAGTAAACAGTCAGCTTCTGTTGCAGCAGGAGTAAAACTGTTTGCCGGCCACCTGGGCTTCTCTCGGCTCCAGGCAACAACATATTTGCAACATTATCTCAATTATAGAAGCCACAGAGCTGAAGCCAACAGAAGACTTCATTACCTCCCTAGGGCTCAGCTTAAAGGAACAGTGTATCAATTATAGAAGATAAATAAACCCCAGAAACTTACTTCCAGCCAGCCTTGCTGGGACATTGGGTCAATGGGAGCTGTGGGCAGCCTGAAAGGCTGAAACAACTCTCAGGCCCACACCTAGGCTGGCCACACCCCAATGGGGTGAGGGACCCCACTGTGGGGCTTGGTCAGCCTGCAAACAGCCATCTGCCCCTCACACAGGCTGGCTAGGTACCCCAGTAGAGACCCAAAACCTGAAGGGGCTGTGGGCAGCCTAAAAACAGTCCTCAACCCATCACCCAGGCTGGCCACACCCCAATAGGGTGAGGGTTCACACTGGGGGGCTTGGCCAGCCTGCAAACAGCCATCAGCCCCTCACACAGGTTGACCAGGCATGCCGGCAGGTGGACATCCCCAGAGGGGTCCCAGACTGCGAGAGGGCACAGGCCAGGCTGAGGGACCTCCCGAGTGAACAAATTTTTGTCCACCGGGCCCCTAGTATATAAATAAAAACTAGTTTAATGAAAGATGCAATAGTCTCAAAATAACTTCCCACAATATTATTTAGTAACTTCAAGAAGAACATAGCATTGATTCTCTGATATTATCCCCAAAAACATGCATAATCCAAATCAAAAATGAATAAAAAATGAAGCCAAGCTGAAAGACATTCTAAAAATTGTGCTTAGTGGGTATTTCATTTGCTCTTGTGGATTTAACTATCATCAGTTCTGTGATTTTTTTTTTTTTTGTAGCAATAAAAGCTGAATATTACAAACTTACCACACAGTAGTTCATTGGATTAAAGTTTGTCTTTTTCATAATTGTTTGCACTCTGGGCCAAGATTAAAATGTTTCTAAACAAGAAAAATTCACCCTCAACCATTAACTTACCACTTAGAATGCATTTAGAAATTAAATTTTGCGGTAGCCTTGAAAATATTGGGTAATGAATTCAACACAAAATCACTAAGTAAAACAGTAATATCTAAAACTTAGTCTGTGTTAAAGTCATTTCAATGACAATTAATGTTGTTTAAATCACAGGTAATGTTGACATGCTTCATAACTTCCTCTGGTACCAGAAATTAAAGTGGAGAAGCAAGATCTCCACTCCCACACAAATCTGCAATAGAACTCTAACTACAATTCCAATAGTAGCAAGTGTAAAGAAAATTTTCATATTTAAAACCTGTTTAAATATTCACTCGAAGAGCTTCCCCCTAACCTTCCTGAAAGTGATTAATATTAATGCAATGACATGTTAAAAGGCAGACACAGAAAAGAACCTGGTAAAATTCTATGTGTGCCTTCCCAATGCTGAATGTATTCACAGATATGCTAGTAGATTAAGTCAATATTGGACAGTACCAAACTATTAAAAAAATTTTTTAAGATAAAATGTATAGCCCTAACTGGTTTGGCTCAGTGGATAGAGCATCAGCCTGCAGACTCAAGGGTCCCAGGTTCCATTCTGGTCAAGGGCATGTACCCTGATTGCGTGCACATACCCAGTGGGGAGTGTGCAGGGGGCAGCTGATAGATGTTTCTCTCTCATTGATGTTTCTGACTCTCTATCCTTCTCCCTTCCTCTCTATAAAAAATCAATAATATATATATATATATATATATATATATATATATATTTTTTTTTTAAAGATAAAATGTGTAAAACCTTATTACAGATCAGCAGTAACAGATGGACAGTTGCAATTGGGTTGGTGACCGGGAACACAAACTTTGAATCCGTATTAGTGATCTATCATGCTTCCCTCATCCTCAACTTCCTTTATCCTCATTAGTAGACATGTATGTAGTACAACACAAACTTGTTCTCAACTATTATTGCATTTTCAATTTCATCAATATAAAAAATTTGGTAAGTTGCCTTTTCTTTGGTTACATAAGACCCTAATAATATCCTCAACTGAAAAATCTTAATCCATAACACCTAAGGCCCAAAAAACCTAAAATCTATTACCACCTGATACTGTTGAATCAGTGTTAAATTTCTTGGTTGTGACAAGTGATACTGAAGCACACAGAAGAAGTGATTTGCCTCTACAAGCTAAATGGGGAACTATTTAGGGATAAAGTGTCATGATGATATGCAATTTAGTTTTAGATGGTTCAGCAAAGAAAAAGCAAATGTGACAAAAATGTGAGCAGTTTGTGAACCTACATGAAGGGTTGATGTGTAGGTTTAACTCTCCATGGTGTTAAAATTTGCCAATACAATGAGGGAAGAAAAGAGGGCTTCTCTGACCATGCGATCTAAGTAACTCTGTCAGTAACTAAACAATTTCCTCATTTTATTTTTATGTTACTTACTGTAACAATTTTTAATTTATTTATTTGCCTATTGTCTATTCCTTTGAGATCAAATAAGGTTGATGAGAGTAGAGACCTTGTCTGCTTCATTCTTTGCTCCATCCCAAGTAACTGGGAAAACACTGGCATATTATAGACATGCAACAACTTGGTTAAATAAATGAAAAAATATATAAAACGAGAAAATTAGACAACAAATGAACAAAAGAATGAATGCATCACTCGCAGACACTTGGAAACTAAAAGACAGCCCGGTTCCTTCTGTCTTGCATACCCTCAAACCACAAAACGAGCAGGGATATTGTTGATAGCCCCGTGTTCTAGCTTTGTGTCTGCCTTGCTATTCCTCCGGCTCTCCTCATATGTCCACACTGGCTCCTGACACCAGGCACCATCTCATCTGAGCCATTTGGGTTGACACTTATGTGTACTTAGGATTTCTGCTATGTGAACTTTAATTTCTCCTACAGTTGGCCTCCTGCCCTTCCTATAAGAACCAATACTTCTCAGTGCCAGGCCCATAGGATAGTTGCCAGTCATGGGTCACCCTGCCTCAATCCCAATATCCATCCTCTATTGTGTCAATCTTTCTAACAACGATGCTGGTCTCATCCAATAAGTACCCAATAAGAACTGTGTATGTCACAGTTGATCCCCACTCCCTCCACTAAGGACTTGTGAAAATAAGAAGACTCCAGAGCTTCTGTTTTAAGCATTGGACTTGCGTAAAACACCATTATGGATTTGTACCAGTGCAGTAATTAGTGAATTAATCTCTTAGCAGCCTGCAGGGCACACAGATGGACAGAGCACTGCAAAGTCATGTAGTTCCTCAGCCCCCCCCTCTCCTGGGATCCTGATCTGTTCCTGGAAAAATTGTTCATCGTGGCATTGCTGTGCACCGAGTCCAAGGACAGACTTGGGAGCTCCACCACCTACCTTCAGACCCAGGTTCCTATTCACCCACTATGAGACCTCGAACCGCTTCTGATTTGTCACCCATGAAGTAGGATTGTTGGGAGAATGTAATAAGACTTTCCACAGAAATAGCCAAGAACATTGTCTGGCACATAAACATTTGCTAATGTATTATTTATCTGTATATTTATTATTCAAAGTCCTTCCCATGAGCTACAGGACCTTACACTGTCCTGCTTCAGTTGCCTCCTGGATTGACCAGCAACCACACTGCCACT
>PVJC01011802.1:0-40831 GCA_004026665.1 Murina feae | reverse complement strand
TTTGGCTGTATTGTATTTAAGAAAAGGATTTGTAATGTAGTGAAGTATAAGCTAAGTTTTGAAAAATCAATTGCATCCTTATTCTGACATGCAGCAGCTCTAATAACATGTGACCCACTGTATGAACAGAGCTTAAAATACTACAGAATGGCAAAGCATTGGATCTCATGGACTGCATCCCGTTAATGCTTTTTTTGTGGTTTTACTAGTACAGATTCTAAAGATACTGCTTATTTGTGTACTATTTTACAAATTTTAAGTGGCTTACCACATATTGGATATATTAATATTCAGGTAAAGTGCAGTTTCATTTGGCCAAAAAGAAAACAAGAAGCAAAGTAATATTCATGGTTAAAAATGTGAAGAGAAAGTAAAATGAAATCAAAGTTATTTTGATTTAATAGTTTCATGTCTGTTTGGAATTTGTTCAACTTTCCTGGACTCCATGTTTTTATTTATAAACTAGAGGCCCAGCACATGAAATTTGTGCATGGGTACAGTCCGTAGGCCTGGCCTGTGATCAGGGTCATCTTCCCCAGCTGCCCACAGCCGGCCCCACCCCTTGCCACCACCCACCCCCAGTTCCCTTTTCTCTGTAGGGTGGTCAGTGCCTGATGGCCGGGTGATGGGACTGAGAGGTTGGCTGTTACCGCCTGCTTGCCAGCCCAGCCCTGCCATGGGTTGCCCTCTGTGTGGGGCAACTGGTGGGGCAGGGGCCTTGGCCTGGCACTGCCCGCATCCACTGCCACCCACCCCTAGTTCCGCATTCACCATCAGGCAATCAGAGCCTGCTGCCAGGGTAAAGGAACTGAGAAGTGGTCAGTGCTCCTCATAGTGATTGGTCCAGTGGTCGTTCTGATCATTCCACCTTTAGGGTCAATTTGCATATTACCCTTTTATTATATAGGATGCTGACTCCATCCTGACATGCATTAAAATACCTTAGAGTGAATGTGCAGCACTTCCTATGATACAATAAATAATAGAGACTTTGGTTAGTGGGTACACAATGCAAAATACAGATCATGAATCACAGAAATGTACACGTGAAACCTAGATAGTCTTACTAACCACTGTCTCCCCAACAAATTTAACTGAAAACAGTAGAGAGCTCTTACAGATGCCAGAGGTCCTGAGAACATGCTTACAGATGCCAGGGCTTCCTTATATTTTCTTCTCCAGAAAAGTCTATAAATAAGAAGAGGGACATGGGGACATGGTTGAGATATACTGTAGCTATGATCCGGGATAAGTGCCATGGTTAAGAAACCTCCCCACCTCCTTTCGTTCTGGAAGTAGTTTACTACAAAAAACCGCCCTTCCCATCTGACTCAGATTAGCCTCACAGATGCTCCCTTGCTTACCTTTAATAAAGCCAGACTCAGACCTTCTAAAGTCCTATTCTTTGCCTCATGAATGATTAGCTAAATTGCCTGTCCCTGCTGATCAACTGGAATAAAAACAATTGTACATCAAACTTGAGTTATGATTCTCTTTTCCATCCGACCCCTGAACTTTGACCTCGCCTCAGTCTGAGCAAGCCTTGGACCCTTCCCTAAGGGCTTCTCTGAAGAACAGACTGAGCATAGGGCAAAGCATTTGCTGGTGTACTGTTCAGTCATGCCACCCTCGCTCATCCTACTTTCCCACACCCAGTCTGTCTAAACCGGGTAACTCCTTCTTAGAAAAGCCCTATCAACCTAAACTTGGACATGCTTACAGATTCCTCCTAGTGTGACAGACCCCTTCTCTCTCTGCCTCCCCTATCTCAATTGCCCCTTCCTTCCTCTTGCAAGAATGCTTTCAAACAAGCTCTCCTTACCTAAGTCCAGATTGTCGTTGTTGTTTTTTTTTATTTGACAAGAGAAAAGTGATAGCTAAAATAGAAAAGCCACATGGGAACCCAAAGCAATTACTGACAATATTAAGGTATGTTTTCTTGATTGCTCTGCTTACTTGGCTAAATTCTAGGATTTCATTTTTGTAAATTAATAAAAAAAACGATAGGTTTGTTTAACTTCTTGCAAGCACTCAGTGTGGCAAGATGCGAATGTGCTGGAAGCAACAAGTTATTGACAGTCTCAGATCATCTCCTCCTAAGGAATGCATGTGCATTAATTGGAACGATCCAGTGAACTGCCCACGTGATTTAAACTTGCTGTTCCTCGGCTTTCGAATTTCATCCAGTAGAGCCTTTGTGTAAGCGAAGGATGGGTTGGTATAAGGAATTCCATTTGAGAAAGTCATTTATGGCTTTGGTCTCCCATGTCTGTGCAAAGGGTCTGCATGTTGTGCTAAGAGAATGAGATGGTGTTCAAGAGAAGGGAGATGTATATTTAGGAAGAATAGCCTCACATACGATATTTTGCAGAGGGGAGTTTTACAGGCACAAAAACCAGGTAGAAGAAAATGCAATAGTCATGAAAAAAGACTGCAATCAATCTAGCATTACAGAAATACAACAAAATAGTCAATCCTGTGAAATTTTACACCGGGGAAGTAACAGGACTTGGAGGAAAACAAAGCACTGGAGAGACAAATACATCTCTACAGATTTAAGCCTGTATGAGTACAAGAAATGCAGTCTCTCCGGCAAACGCAAAAAATAAGGCAGGGAAACTGTGTTATACTCAAATATTTCATAGTTTTAAAATGCTGTGTGAGAAGTGATAACAGAATATTCAATAAGAAACATGTCCACAGAGAAATGAGAGCCAAGAACTTAGAAGAAAGGGCTGAGCCCAGACATGGATTAGGAAGACATTTATGGAGACAGATAATCAACAATCCAAACAACGCTGCGCTGAGGGAGAAAGGGTGCAGGTAAACTGAGCCTCAATTTCATTAGAAATTATGCATCTAAACCAGATTTGTTAGTTTGATACTGTTCATCAAAATATTCATAACCTAAATTTTAAACAATGGATCAATGTTTATGATAAAGATGAATTACAGTAGGATATATCTTTTTCAAAAATTTTAATTCTATAAAAATTATTTGTATGCATTATCTAACTGTATGTTGATATAATTTAATCATGAACTACAATTAAAATTAAGGGCTTCATGAGGGCTCAGATCTTCCATATCAATATTAATTGTTTTCTTACTAACCTTCCTTGGCCAAATTCATATATGGGTAGTGTGTGAAATATACAATAATTCTGTTTTTTTTTTCCATTAGAAACACCAGTGTGTTTAATTGCACACCATAATCATCAAACTGACATTAGAAAAAATACAAATATGTAAAATAGAAAAACAAATTTCAATGTTTCTTTAATGAAGATTCTGGAAAATTACATTTACTTATTAGTGTTCATTATTCTGAATCAAAATAGCAAGTCACACCAAATGAGCCCAGGCAAATGCAAGTCTGAAATAGTCTTGACTTATTACTTCATAATAGTTGCAAACTAAGCAACAAATACTGACTGATGTAAACTGCAAATAAACATTATACTCCAAAAAAGTTAAGTTTTTTAGATTTTATTTTGCCTTCCGCGAATAACTTTGGACAAGTAGCCTACTCACCTGCCCCTTTGGTAAAATATAAATAATGATACTTGATTTACTAGGTTCATGAGATTATTTTAAGTATAAAATCTATATAAATAAAAGGCTAAGTGACCGGTAGGCTGGCCGACCAGCCTACCAGCCGAGCACTATGGGGCAGATGCTCAACACAGGAGCTGCTGAGCGATAGCAACTTTGCAGAGTGTCTTCTGGTACTCTGGTACTCCTCAGGGGATGTTGGACTGCCGGTTTCAGCCCAATCCCCACAGTCCAGGCCAAGGGACCCCTACCTGCTGGAAGGACCCCACTCATTCCACAGATACCCTTCGAGCTCTGTCACCACCCTAGATACACCCAGCCAACGGGAGGTTGGCTCCAGGGCATGTCCTGTGGTCGAGCCCAGTCCTGCCCTGCCCACCACCTTCTAATTTCCTTTCAATGTGCATGAATCCTTGCACTGGGCCTCTAGTAAGATATTTAAGTAAAAACAACCTACAAATTATAAAGTGATTGAGAGGGATCATCCAGCAATGTTCTAAAACTGAATGTCATCACAACAGAAATAAAAGCTGTGCATTGACCTCATAAGAGACCACAGAGCAACTTCCTTTGAAAATTAGTGATAGTTGCAGAGACACACACAGACAGTAGTGTGGTGATAAGGAGAAGGTGGGTTGGGGGGAGGTGGAATGAACAAAGGGAGGGAAAATGGGGACAGAAAGAGACTTTGCTTTAGGTGATGGACTATGATGCAGTGTGCAGATGATGTTTTGTGATGTCAAAGCGTAATATGCTAATGATATGCTAAGGCTGCTTAACTGCTCACTATGATGTACACTGACCACTGGGGGCAGACGCTCCAACCAGTAAGTTAGCTTGCTGCTGGGGTCCTGTTGATCAGGACTGAGAAGAGGGGCAGGATAGACCCTGGAGCCCTCCTGTACATACCAGTGGGTTCCCTCATCCTGGCCTATGCCCTCTAACAACCCAGGACCCTTCGAGGGATGTCGGAGAGCCAGTTTCAGTCCAATCCCACAGACTACACCCCTTGGGAGGGCACAAGATGCGGGACTCATGGCTGGCGAGTACTGTTATGGCGACACAAGCCTCTCCCAATTGAGACTGATTGGGCGCAAGCCTGTGGCAGACACAGTGGGGACAGGATGAGCGGGAGAGGCAGATAGGAGCTGCAGGCAGCATTGGACTGCGGGTTTCGGCCAGATTCCTGTAGGCCACCCAGAAGGACCTCACCCATGCATGAATATGTGCACCGGGCCTCTAATCTAATAATAATAAAAAATAGTGGTAGTTTTTTTCTTCACCTGTCACCTCCTTTCCATTTATAAAATGTATAATGAACTTATAAAACACCAACAAACTACACAATCCAATTTACAAATGGGCAAAGGACCTGAATAGACACTCCTCCAAAGAGGACATAGAGAAGGCCAATTATATATGAAAGGATGCTCAATGTCACGAATCATCAGAAAAATTAAGACAACAATGAGATACACCTCACATCTGTTAGAATCACTGCTGTCTATACATCAACAAACAACATCAACCAGGATGTGGTGAAAAGGGAATTCTCTGGCACTGTTACTGGGAATGCCAATGGATGCAGCCACTGTGGAAAGCATATGGAGTTACCTCAAAAAATTCAAACACTGCCTATTACTCAGCGATTGCACTTCTGGAAATTTATCTGAAAGAAACTCGAAACACTAATTTGAAAGAATGTAGATACACCTATTTTCATTCCAGCATTATTTACTATAGCTAAGATTTGGAAACAGCCCAAGTGCCCATTGGTATATGAGTAGATAAAAAAAAGCTGTGGTATATTTACACAATGGAATACTACAAGGCTGTAAAAAAGAAGGAAATTTTACTTTTTGTGTTAGCATAGATGTACCTGCAAAGTATTATGCTAAGTGAAATAAGTTAGTCACAGAAGTACCATATTATTTTACTTATATGTAGAATCTAATAAAAAAAACTAACAAAATATAAGTAGACTCATAGATACAGAGAACATATTGATAGCTGTCAGAGGGGAAGGGGTTGGAGGCCTGGGTGAAAAAAGGTGAAAAAACTTTTAGACACAGACAACAGTATGGTAATTACCAGAGGAAAAAGAGTGGGAGGAGGTAGAATAGGTTAAAGCAGGGATAATAGAAGAAGACTTGTCACACAATGCAATATTTAGATGATGTATACCTGAAACTGATACACTTTCATTAACCAATGTCACCATGATAAATTTAAAAAACTTCTACTAATTTTTCCTATAAAAATTTCAATCAAAGAAACAGAAAAGGTATAATTCCTTAGATATATTAAGAGCTGCCTTAAAGTAAGTCACTAGTATCATATTCTACATTCTATGTTAATTAAAACTGAATTGGTGTGTAGCATCTACATGACAAAAATAAAAGCAATAAATTAATTAACCTGGATGATTATTTCTTTTTAAATAAAACATTTTTATTGATTTCAGAGAGGAGAAGGAGAGAGAGAGATAGAAACATCAATGATGAGAGAGAATCATTGATTGGCTGTCTCCTGCACACCCCCTACTGGAAGTCAAGCCCACAACTTGGGCATGTGCTCTTGACTAGAATCAAACCCCAAACCCTTCAGTCCACAAGCTGACACTCTATCCACTGATCCAAACTGGCTAGAGCTGAATGATTATTTCTTGTATAAGATAGCTCATAAACATCACTTATTACTTAATTTTGTATAAATCAAGGTAAGTATGATGCAACAACGTTAGCAAAATGATGAATGATAATATTGTCATGATTGCAATGAGTTTATTATTGAGAAGATGATGAGAAGGAGAAACATATGAGTAGTTAGTTTCTATAGCTCAATAAAGCATATGGAAATCAATGCTTTCATTAATTACTAGAAGCCCAGTGTATAAATTCATGCATGGGTGGGGTCGCTCAGCCTGGCTGGCAATCAAGGCCTATCAGGGCCAATTGGGGCTGGCCAGCTAAGGGTAAAGACTGCAGGAGGTTGACTGGCCCCAGGAGGTTGGCTGTGGGAGTGCACTGACCACCAAGGAGCAGCTCTTGTATTGAGCATCTGTCCCCTGGTGGTCAGTGTGAATCATAATGATCGGTTGACCTGTCATTCAGTTGACCCATTATAAGGGTTGACTAGAATTTTATATATATAGACTAGAGACCCAGTGCATGAAATTCATGCACTGGGGAAGGGGGTGTCCCTCAGCCTAGTCTGCACCCTCTCCAATCTGGGACCTAAACTGGCAGTCGGACATCCCTCTCACAATCTGGGACAGCTGGCTCCAAACTGCCTGCCTGATTGCCTCTAACTACTTCTGCCTGCCACACCCTTGTCAGCCTGATCGCCCACAACTGGCAGCCATCTTTGACCACATGGGGCAGCCATTTTGTGTGAGGGTGTGATGGTCAATTTGCACATTACATCTTTATTATATAGGATTGGAGAAAACAATGAGGAAAATGTTCTTCTCCTTAAAGAAGATTACATGGAATATTTTTTAAATACTTTTTTGACAGGACCAAATAATTATTAAAGTATCTTATATCTGCAAAATGCTATAATTGTAAAGTATATTTCTGCTAAATAAAAGTACCTGTTTTTATGCTTCCCTGTGTTAGGTATTATGTATTTTATTTGTACTTTCATTGGAAAAACCAAAATAAAAGCCACGTTCTGGTATAAATGCATGCCTTTTCTTTCTTTTAATGATCCATAGTTTCCCACTTGAACTATATCTCTTCCCAGCCTCAATCATTTACTAGATACTTTCCCCCCATTCCCATAAACAATCAATTCAGTTAACAGTTAGTTATATAAAATCTCCTTGATTTAATTCAGTTCAAAAATTAATTGAATAATCCATGCTTCTAGCACAATATATCATAAGAGAGATCTAAGAATCTTTAAGAAATAGCCCTTATTTTCAAAGAATTGAATGTACAGTGTATCTACTGGAAGAATAAATAAATAATAAGAGAATGATGACGGTGCTAGAGAACAGGTGCATGGAGGACAGGGAAGGTTTTAGGATGGTTCACAGAGTGATATTTGATGAGTGTCTGGAAGGGTAAATTACTTATCTATGAAGGACAGATGACAGGTATAGTGGTTAGAAGGAAACATGTAAATTTTAGAACTGTTATGGTCTGAGCATGTGCATAAGATATAAATAATAAGAAATTAGGGGGTGAGTGTAGAAGATAAAATCAGAGATAAGTTGGCCTCAGATTTTAAATGCAAAAAATTTTTTTTCACCTGAGCAAATTGACCTGATTATTATTATTTTTTTGAGAGGTGATTTTGGCAAAAATTTTACAGTATACTAAATTCAAGAGGAAGAAGAGCAGTGCTGCATTGAACAGGCTGTCAAAGTACAGCAGGAAGGCTTGGGAGGATTAAGAGATCAACTGAAGGACTTATATGCATGCATATAAGCATAATAAATGGACACAAGACAAAACTAAGTGAGAAAAAAAAGTCAATGGACACAAGACACTGGGGAGTAGGGGAGGAGGGGGAAGGTCAAGGGGAAAAATGGAGACTTATCTAACACTCTTTGTAATACTTTAAGCAATAAAACAAAATTTTTAAAAAGAGCATATGTTAAAAAACAAGTCCCAAAAGAACGAAGTGCATGACAGCACTTTCTCAGAGCTTTGCCTATTATACAGATTATTATAAAATAATTTTAACTGATCTCTTCATATTTTCCACATTCCACTTCTACGTTATATGGCTTAACATTAAATCATCTTATTTGACCTTCTCACATTTCCCTCTGCTATCACATAGTACATTTTTTACTTTTATTAGAGCAATTATCATTATTTTACTAAATTGATTTCAATTTTCTAGTCACAGGAGACGAATCTAAATTTGTAACAGAAGATAAATATCAAAAGCCCATTTTGTTCTTAATTATTATTCTATGCACACATTTGGAAAAGAGCAAGGACCCACCAACAAGATTAGTTGAACATTTCACATTGTCTCTAATTTAGCCCTACCAATGAAATCATACATTTTTTTTAAACATATGCACTGTTAAAGAATGTTCTGGATTCCAAATCCTTGGGAAAATATTAAATCCCAATGACAAAAATGTAAACCTCAACAGTGTTATTCACACTGTAAGCTTTTTTTCTTTTTTTTACTTAACACATTAGGATTTTCAAATATGCTGGCTTACAAGATTCATTTCTATACTTCTGAATTCATGTCACTGATGAATTCTCAAAAAAGTGGAGATTGCCCATAAATATTTCAAATTAAGATAAACATCGGATTGTTTCTCAGACTATCATAGCCAGATGGCATGTGGCCTGGTATCAGGGAAACAATATTGCCATAGAAGATATCTATTTTTTACTATTCACAAATCGTCAATTAACTAATCATCTACTCACCTTTTCCTGTTAATTAATTGACAAGTTTATTCTTCACTATTAACTGACTCAAATTCTCATGTATTCTTCATTTTTAATTAAGTTGAGTTTGGGTAAATCATTTTATTTATTTATTTTCTTGGCAGATACTTCACTATAATATAAAAGTTCAGCCAATGCTGTATATTATCCATTCTGGCTCCGTAATCTTATTGACTAGATATTCATTTTAACTCCAAAACAAGTCAGCAATTTCCTTATTCTACCATGAGCTTTTTAATTGATAAGTAACATTTTTATTGTATCCCTATGTTCAAGATAATGTGTCCATCAAGTTCAAAAATCTGTGGAAGAAAAAGGGATTAGTGGAAGCTGTTGCTTACTGTCAAAAAGAATCTGAAGAGAGAAGTAGGTAAGGCATTGCTTAGGGGACAATAATATTCTCAGTAAGATGAGGGAGAAGGAGGGCCACCAAACTTCAATAATTATGTACAAACAAATGCATCTTTCCTGGTGTTTACAACCTCAACAGCTAATATAGGTTTGGAACTGAAAGCTCATTAACACTACTTAGATTGATTACTTGATCTCTTAGCACATTCTAAATAGGTTTTTCACTTTAGGGTTCTCAGCATAAATTGTACTGTTCTTTGCCTTTGGAACTCTAGCCAAAATCAAAACTGAAGTAGTCTTTTTAAAAAATCCAACATTGTGGACTTAATGTCAAAGACGAGAAAAGGAACAGCATCAGTAAAATTTGTATATATGTCTTCATTTCTATTCAAATATCAGAGTGTTTTTTGTTTGTTTTGGTTAGGTCTCCGTACCTGCAAGACTGTGAAAGCTAAATTGCTTAGTTTTCCTTAAACTGTATCAAATCTGTTTATGTTCTTGCAGAAGCTAGAAACCATAAATAGGTGAGAGGCATAAACTGTACAAATGCATCACTTTTTGCTGTCAAGAAGAAAAAGATGTAAAAATTAGAGTTGATTCACATTTTGCAAATGGCAGTGATGATGGTGCTAAGGGGCATAGTGGAAAAGACCATTGAGAAATATGAAATTCTATCAGGACATATTTTTTATTAACTAAGGAAGTGAAGTTTAAGTAGTGGATTAGTCAGTGTTATCCAGAGAAACAGAAGCAATAGGATACATACAGGAAGAAATTTATTGTAGACATTGGCTCTTGTAGCTACGGAAGCTGAGAAGTTCCGTGGCACTTTGTAAGCTGGAGAGCCAGGAAGGCCGATGGTGTAATTCAGCCCAATCTAAAGGCCAGAGAGTGGGGTAGGGGTGTAAATTCCTACCTTAAGTCTAAAATCTCAAGAACCAGGAACATCAATGCCCAAGAGCAGGGCGAGATAGATGTCCCAGCTCAAGCAGAGAGAGCATGGGCCCTTTCTCCACATTTCTGTTCCATTCAGAACTGGCCCTTTTCCCAAGGACAGGAGTGAGGGTGATATTCCTTAATCAGCCTTCTAATTCAAATGCTAATCTCTTCCAAAGACACCTCACAGACACACACAGAAGTTATGTTTTGCATGCTATCAGGGCTTCCCTTAGTCCAGTCAAGTTGGCACATTAACCATCATAGGTAGGTAGGAAAAAACCTGGAAGCTAAAAGGAACTACTAGTTTAAGTGAATAAGGATAACTAAGAAACTTGTTGATTCCACCTTTATTTTACCTCATCTCTAATTCATTTATATTAATAAAGAAGCTAAGTAAAAAAATTGAGTTTGATATTTAAAACTCATCCTATATTTTTCAAAAGGTAGGCTTCATAAAATGTGCTGCTTTTAAATATAAAGAGAGCTTCGAAAGTTCTATATTGCATAAAAAAATGAGTAATACTTTCTTTTCATGACTGACAAACATAAGGCTAAATGGAAGAAATTGTGAAGGGATAGTCTCTTGATATTGTAGAGAAGTGGTCCCTGTAAAGGTTTCTATTACTGCATTTATTAAGGTAATTATATGCTTTCCCTCTTTTAATCTATAATAATAGATGGGCTGTTACACTGTTCATTAATTTCTGAGATACGTCCAACTGATGATGGTACACTTATATGCATTATTGGATTCACTTATTTCTAACATTTTATTTTATGCCATTACATGTTTTCAAGTGAAATGTGCCTACTTTGTTTATAACATTCCACTCCACCTTGTGCTTTAACTTCTCCCAGCCCTACCACATTGTAACCATTCTTGACAGCAAATAGTTATGGGTCTGAATCTATAATAATCTAGTTACTCCTCTGAAATCAAGAAGGCTTACTATTCTGACAATATATTTGATTGATTAATTTTATATACTACCACAAATTCTAAATATACTGTGTATGTGTGTATATTATAATTATATACAATATATATAACATGTACAACACATATTTACACACACACACATTTCTTCTGAACTCACTATAATATATGCATGTCTATCAACTGGTATCATCTTGTCTTTTAACATACAAGACATTACATCACTCCTCCTTCAGGGAGATGTCTTAAAAAATATATCAAATCATAAGAACATACAATGGTGAGATATTATGCTGCTCCATATTGATTCCAAAATTCACACATGTATCACCTCTTGTTGCTGACCTCTTCCCATGTGTCCCAATTCAGTCACTGATCTCCTTTACAGAGAGAAAGATAAAGAATAAGATATCTTAATTAGCCACTTTGTGTATTCAAACTTCAATGAATTTTGAAAAAAATGAAGGATATAACGTTTGATAATTGTTTTTCTTTGTTTCTATTCTTTCCTCTTCTCCCTGCAATTTCAGTTTGCTGAATGTCCAACATACAATGTGCACAAGTCTTGCTTTTACATGAAGTGTGACTTTCTCATCTTATCCTATCTAATAAAAGAGTAATATGCAAATTAGGTGTCACTCTGTCATAAAGATGGCCACCCCTATAGCCACAAGATGGTGGCACCCAGTCTGACTCAGACCCACCACTGAAGTGGTCAGGCCTGTTAGCCAGGCAGGTGGCTAGGAAGGGGGAGGGCCTGAGGGACAGAACAGGTGATCAGAGGTGGGTGAGGATCCACTGCCCAGGCCAGAGGCCTTCACCAGAGGCCTCTGGCATGGACAAGGGTGGAGCCAGTGATTGGAAGGGGCAGAGCCGGTGATCGGAGGGGTATGAGGGTGCCTTACACAGGAATAAGGCTTGGGCAAAAGCAAGGCTGAAGATTGCAGAGGACTGTGTTCCGCAGAGCCAGCAATCAGAGGTGCAGGGGAGTGGAGCCTGAGATTACAGGGGTTTGGGCACCAGTGGAGCCAGCAAAGCAGACAGAGTCTGGGGTCCCTTGCCCAGGCCTGCAGCATTGGCCAGAGTCTACCAGTGGGGCAAGGGCAGAGCCGGTGATTGCAGAGGCCTGAGCTCTGAGAAGCTGGTTATTGGAGGGGCTTAGGGGTCCCCTGCCTAGGCCTGCAGCCTTGGCCAGAGGTTATAGGCCTGGGCAGGGGTGGGGTTGGGATTGGAGGGGCAGGAGTGGAGCCAGTGATCAGAGTGAACTACAGAGGAAACACCTTTTCTTAATGCTCATTGGCTAAGCTCCCTGTATGCCACTGGTAATATTCTTAGTGACATGGGTAATAAGAATCCCTAAAGGCAATCTAGGTTTTTTCTACCACACTCCTGGAGAAAAAAATGAAGACCCACTGCTGGAGGGCTAAGAAATGTCATATCCTGCCCTAGCCGGTTTGGCTTAGTGCATAATGCCTCAGTCTGCTGACTGCAGGGTCTGGGTTGAATTCTGACCAAGAGCATATACCTAGGTTGCAGGCTCCTCCCTAGACAGGCCCAGGTCAGGGCTCATATGCAGGAGGCAACCAATCAAAGTGTTCCTCTCACTTTGATGTTTCTCTCTGTTTTCCCCTTCTCTTCCACATTCTCTAAAAATCAATGCAAACATATCCTCAGGTGAGGATAAAAAAAAGAAGAAGAAAGAAATGTCATATCCTATGAAAGACACATCTTGAAAATGCCTAAAGAAAGTTGTGATTTTTTTCATGGTGAAGGGACTGGAGTCTGTGTTGATGAAAACAACTTGGTGACTGCAGTGACTGGCAGTGGCTACAGCAGCAGGGTGATGGGGCTGGTGGCTTCCCCTGATTAGCCTGGTCACCTCCCACAAAGGGAGGCCAGACTGCAACTTAGGCCTGCTCCCCATGGGGAGCAGAGAGCAGGCCTAATCCATCAGTAGGACATACCCTGAGGGCTCCCAATATGTGAGAGGGGGCAGGCTGGGCTGAGGAACCTCCCCCCCACCGCCCCCAGTGCACGAATTTCGTGCACTGGGCCCCTAGTGCTATTTATATTGTTTCAGGTAACCCTTTATAAATGAGTTCAGAATTTACCAGCTCCAATTTTCAACAGAGTAATTTATTCTCAACAGGCCATCTTTTCTACATACAGGCATTGATATTATAATAAAATCACCATGTAGAAAAATATTTTTCTCAATATCATGGGTGTTCTTAATAAAAAAATATTTTGCTAACTCTAAAGATTGAATGATAACAAAATCAAGAGATCTACAGAGGTTTTCTTAATAGCTACAGTATCTAAAACACTAGAGTCATCTATTCGTTTTCATGGCAGAATGGCATCCCAAAATGTTTCTGTGGTCTTAATTTTAATGCAGCATGTGTTATGAAGAATCAATTGATGCTATCTTATTTTCCTTAAAAATTAAAATCCAAAAGCGTAAAATTAACAAAAATTCCTACATATGAACAAAATAGAAAAACTTTATAAGCAACTTAACCTTCAAAAGACACCATCATGTAATCTAAATTTAATTTAAAATAAATCCAAATGCAGTCTCCTTTCTAGTATTATCTCATCCTATACATGTAATCATCAAGGGACAATGTTTTAAGAAGGAAAGAAAGACAAATTAACACATTTTTTAGCTACTGCTTGCTCTATGGGAGGCACGGTGAGATGTGTTTGAGTGATAGCATTCACCAGAACAAAGTTCAGAGAGCTACTACTCATACATCAAGTAAGAAATCTGAAGCTAGAAGGAGGGTACTTATTCATTCATTTAAAAAATATGGTCTTTCTTAGTTGTTTAGACCTTTGAGTCTCGACGTGTGATCCATGAACTCACTGTATCACCATTACCCAGGAGCTTATTAGAAAAGTAGATCCTCAGGTCCTTTCCCGAACCTCCTGACTGAGACCTTCATATTAACATAAACCTGGGGTGAATTGTAGGAATTTTAAATTTTGACAAGCACTATGTAAGAGATCTTTCCCAGATTTTATTCCTTAGGTTCTCTAACCCAAAAGTTCAAAGCACACTTTTTGGAGATCAAATTCAAAATTTATTTTCAAGCATGTATTTCCCTGTGAGGACTTCATGACAGATAAGCATTTTTTCTATTTATCCTTGCCTAAAGATAGGCTTTTTTTAAAAAAAAAAAAATTGATTTAACCAGAGAGGAAAGGAGAGATAAAGACACATCAATGTGAGACAAAAATATCTATAGGTTGCCTCCTGTGCATGTCCTGTGGTCAGGATCAAACCTTCAGCTTAGGCACGTGCCCTGACCGGGAATTGAACCCACAACTGGTTGGTGTATAGGATGCTATTCCAGCCAACTGAACTACCTGGCTAAGGCTAGGCAATTTCTTTTTTTGTTGTTGTACTATATCATGTGTGTATATTCCTAATAACCCAAAATAATTACAGTGTCTCACTGGGAGCTTAACAGCATACTCGATAATGATTAAAACATAAGGTGCACTTCTCAATTTTCACCTCCTTCCAAACACAAGTTTTTATATTTCTAATTACTCTGAAGCAGTAAAGCCTTGGAGAAGATTGCCAACTCTGGAAGGTGAGCATGTGTCTGCCTTCTTGTGTACAGGTTCTGGTCTGTGATCGATGAGCTGAGCCAGATTATTATTCAGAAACAGAACCCTACAGGCTTTAATGCTTCAGTTTCAAATTTGCATGTCAACAACAGATACTTTTTTAATAACAAACTCAGTATCAATCTTACATACTATCTTCCCAAATTATTAACTACATAATTTCTGATTAAAATTTACAACTACAACAGATGTACCCTCATTGTTTAAGAAAAAATTATAATCTTTTATTGCAAGAAATACTTTTGTTCGATCAAAAAACTAGTTAATTTTTATTATGAAATGAAAGGAAGAACATCAAAATGTGAACATAATTTAAGCAAATTTTTGATGCATTCTATGAGTAAGGAAGAATTCCTAATTCTTATAATGCAAGAAGGATGACAGAATAATAAAAATCCAACAGACAGAGTCCAAAATTCTAAATTGCTGTTGATTCTCATCAATTGCAATCGGCAACTGGCTGAGAAAAAAGTAGGGGATTTATATAAGGACACAATGGCTAACAGGGTTTAGGGCATCAGGTTTTGGCTTTGCCTTTTTCTTCCTGTACCAATTTCACACTCATCCTGGCTAACATCCTGGATGCCAAATGTCAACATATGCTGGACTCAGAAATGCACATCACTCCATCCATGGAGAGCTCTCCTTTACTTGAACAGTTTTAAAATTAAATGAAAGTTTTCTATTCTCTCTTATTGGCCCTAAGTCACTTTCTCACCACTAAACCAATCACACTGATTACATGTAGCTACTCACAGAAATTCTATACAAGTGATAAATACTGTTGCTATAAAATTTGGGAAGCCTCCAGTGAGTGGTACAGAGACAACTAATGAAATATAATGTATTTTAAGCACCTTTAAATGTCTGCTCAAAATTTAAGATGTAGTACTAGGTATTATTAATCTTATTTATTGATAAAACATGGAAAAAATTGAGATGTTTCTCTATTCCTCAATTTTATAGCTTCTTTGTACCTATAAAATGGAAATGTTTTATTAGTTAAATATAGAAGCATCCTGAATTAACCCCAGCTTTTTGGAATATACTTACAAAGTATGTTGGTACCTTATAATGTGCATCAGTTTCACACATAATTTGTTTTTAGTTGTATTAAATTCTAAGGGGTGTATGTGTGTACACACACACACTAAGGGCCTGGTGCATGAAATTAGTGCACTGGGGGGGGAGGTTCTCAGCCCAGCCTGTCCCCTCTCACATATTGGAAGCCCTCAGGGGGTGTCCTAATGATGGATTAGGCCTGCTCCCTGCTCCCCATGGGGAGCGGGCCTAAGTTGCAGTCTGGCCTCCCTTTGTGGGAGGTGAGCAGGCTAGTATGGGGAAGCCACCAGCCCCATCACCCTGCTGCTGCAGCCACTGCCAGTCACTGCAGCCACCAAGGTGTTTTCATCAACACGGACTCCAGGCCCTTCACCATGAAGAAATGACAACTTTCTTTAGGCATTTTCAAAGTGAGAGGAACACTTTGATTGATTGCCTCCTGCATATGAGCCCTGACCTGGGCCTTGGCCAGGGAGGATCCTGCAACCTAGGTATATGCCCTTGGTCAGAATTGAATCCAGACCCTGCAGTTAGCAGGCTGAGGCATTATGCACTAAGCCAAACTGGCTAGGGTAGGATATGACATTTCTTAGCCCTGCAGCAGTGGGCCTTCATTTTTTTTCTCCAGGAGTGAGGTGGAAAACCCCTAGATCGCCTTTAGGAATTCTTATTACCCAAGTTACTAAGAATATTACCAGTGGCATATAGGGAGCTTAGCCAATGAGCGTTAAGAAAAGGTGTTTCCTCTGTAGTTCACTCTGATCACCAGCTCCACCCCTGCCCTTCCAATCCCAGCTCCACCCCTGTCCAGGCCTGTAACCTCTGGCCAAGGCTGCAGGCCTGGGCAGGGGACCCCCAGACCCTGCTTTGCCAGGTCCACTGGTGCCCAGACACCTGCAATCGCAGTCTCTGCCCCTTTGGCCCCTTGCCTCCCCTGCTACCTGTCTGGATAACAGGCCTGACCACTTCAGTTGTAGGGCTGAGCTGGACTGGGCACCTCCATCTTGTGGCTATGGGAGTGCCCATCTTTGTGATGTTGTGATGCCTAATTTGCATATCACTCTTTTATTAGATAGGATGTGGCTATGGGTGCTGCCATCTTGTGGCCATGGGGGAAGCAATCATGTGGCTAAGGGGAAAGCCATCTTTGTGATGGAGTGATGCCTAATTTGCATATTACTGTTTTATTAGATAGGATATATATGTATATCCTATCCAGCACCCAAAACGCTGTTATGACCACAATGATCAGAATGACCAGTCACTATGATGCTCACTGCAGCCAGAGAACCAGCCCATTCTTGGATGAGGCCACTGGCCAACTTTCTATGGCCATTTCCCATGGCTGGTCCCACCCCTGATTACCCCCCTTACTCCAATAGGGAGCAGGGACAGCTGGTTAATCTCCTGTATCTCCTCCCCCAAGCTGGCCCCACCCCAATCAGCCCCTTACCCCAATAGGGCAGAAATAGCCAGCCAACCTCCTGCAGCCCCTTCCCTCAGCCATCCCCACCCAAGATTTCCCCCACCCCAACTAGGGGTGGGGCCAGCCAGCCAACTGCCTATGTCTCCTCCCCTTGGCTGGCCCCACCCCTAATTTCCCCCATCCCATCAGCTCATGACCCCTCCCAAGGCCAGCCCCATGCCTGATGTGCCTCCCCACTATTATCATATGCAGGGCTGGCTGGCCAACCATCCATGGCCCCTCCCTGTGGCCGGCTCTGTCCCCAATCGGCCCCCCACCCCAATCGGGGCGGGGCCCACCAGCCAATTGCCTGCAGTTCCTCCTCCTTGGCCAGCCCAGTCCTGATTGAGCCCTGATCAAGGTGGGCCAGCCAGCCAACCTCCTGCCATCTCCTCCTGACAGGCCTAGCCCTGATCTTCCCTGATCGAGGCTGGGCCATCCAGACCCCACCCATGCACGAATTTGTGCACTGGGCCTCTAGTATGTATATATTTGCTCTTATTTTAAGAGACTATGTATTCTGTACGATGTTTATTGGATGGCAAACTATGACATTTTATATGAGTCATTCAACTGAATTTGTTTATCTAGAAAAAAGGAATTAAAATACTCTCTTCCTAAACTTGATTATGAGAATTAAATGAGAGGAATTTCAATATCCTCCTGCTAAACTTTATTATGAGGATTAAATGAGATAGAACAGTGCTTTTCCTATTTATTAGAAATTAGGAAGCTCCATTAAGGACTTTACTCTCTTTTACCTTCCTGATTGACTAGAAATCTCATTAGCATCAGAGGTCATATGTTTCTTTTCTCTTTTTCCTTTTTTTCTTTCTCACAGAGCACTTTTTCAGGCATTGAATTGAAATTTAATAATCTTGAGTTACTGGAGTTTCAAACTTTACTGGGACTAAGACACCCAGAGTGAACAGCACTGCTGCTAATTACAAGTCATAAATTAGCACTTAGAAAGTCTGTTTCTTATCTCAAGGCACATGTTTTGATGCTTGTTTCCAAGTGACTGCTCTTAGGTGTTCAATGGAAAAGGATCTGAAATTAGTGCCGATTCCTCCAAACAAAATTGGGAGGATATATTTATCAAAGAATTCACTTTGCCCACGTTTCAGGTTGATTCACATGTACAGCTCAATCATTTAGTTAGCCTGAAACTTAATTGGGATCCTAAAGTAATTATAGCACAAAAATCAAGTCTCAGATAATGAACAAGGTGTCAAGTTTACTCTAGGGCTGTGACTATTTAATTTTCTAGTTAAAAAATCTGTAACAGCTCCATTAATGATCGCATTTTATCTCTGATGCTCTAAAAACTTTTATTTTCATTTAAAAGAAACATCCTACGCCACCTTTGTTGGTGTCATGTATACAAAGAGAATATCACTCAAAGATTTTATAATCCACCCCACTATTCTTTTAACATTGTTTCTGTAAATTATGACTTGTACATCCACATGTAGCTTTGGATAAAGAGCCTGTTTGCTTAAAGGATTCTAGGCGCTAACCATAAAGGATGCAGCCTCAAGCCTTCAGACATTTCAGTTCCAGGAGATTTGCTGACCCTTTGACCCTACAAAAAAGGATGATGAAAACTAGACCATTGCTTGATCGGTGCTGAGACCATTCCTGGAGCAGTCTGTGCAGACTCGCACACAATGCCCTCAACAGAGAACCCACAACCCCCTCCCTCTTGTCAGTTTCTTTTGTTCTTCACAGATCATAGAAGCCCTTGTTGGCACTGAGATGTTTTGATGGTTTCTGCAACTTCAGTCCACTGTCTTTTCAGGCTGCTGGCTCTTGAATAGATCAACTTTCCTCGCACCGGCCCTTGTTTCTCCATCATTGGTATTTTGGGAGGCAGACAGCCAAAACTGGGT
Source organism: Murina feae (assembly GCA_004026665.1). Taxonomy (NCBI): domain Eukaryota; kingdom Metazoa; phylum Chordata; class Mammalia; order Chiroptera; family Vespertilionidae; genus Murina; species Murina feae. The sequence continues at coordinate 21,562 of PVJC01011802.1, read as the reverse complement.
TTGGTATTAATTTGAATGTAATCCTCAAAACTAAATAACATACCTAAAATTTATATTAATACTTTCTAATACTGTACACATTATTTTATCTTTGTATAGTGATTCAAAACAAACTCATAGTCATCACCTCATTTTTTGTTTAAATCATCACCCAAGGATATGCTCATTGGTTTTACAGAGAGAGGAAAGGAGAGAGAGAGAAACATCGATGTGAATGAGAAACATCCATCAGTTGTCTCCTGTATGTGCCTCAACCGGGGATCCAACCTACAACCTTTTTGGTTCACAGAAAGATGCTCCAACCCACTGAGCTACCCGACTGGGGCCATCACCTCGTTTTTAATTTACAGCATCCCACTGAGCATGAAAAACTGTTATCTTCATTGTGCACTGAGATAACAAGCATGGAGAGGACTCAAAAGTCATGGGGTGAGTTGTAAATACAAGACTGGAACACAGGTTTACTGTATCTATTTCAGCCCCTTTATACGGTACAAAGTGACTCCTACTATGTGGCAGAAGTAAAGGGTTATGTTTTATGAATAAAAGAAAAAAGGTGGCAATAGTTCCAGAGATGAATATGGATTTCTTATGGAAACTAATGGGAAACAGGAGAGAGGGAAATCATGAGGAGATTATCAGAGATGACCACAGCAGATGTTGTTAGCAGTGAGTATTATAGAGAGGGGAGAGTGGGACATGACTAAAATTTCCAGGAGCAGGAGGAGGATTACAGGGGCATACCCTTCACTCCTAGAAACAGAGGAAGAGATATTGGGGATACAGTTGTCTGACCTAGAGATGTGGGGTCCAGTGGTTGAGATAAATCTATAGAGTTCCCATTCATCACTATAAGAAATATGCCTCTTTAATCCAGAGGAAGACATCCATATTACCTCCTTGCCCACTAGATTGCGAGCTATTTGAAAATTTCTATAAATATGTATTTCCCTTGGAACCAGTGCTGCACAGTAAGCATTCAATGACTATGGTTTGAATGAAGGAATGTAATTACAAGTTTAAATGAAAAGAAAAACATGACAGAAAGGAGAGACTGAGGACAGAGAAAAAAAATTTCTGGCTTACTAATTCCTCCTTCTAATTAAACATAGAAGAGTCATTACTTGCTAAAGCCTGTATCACTACATTTTCTTTTGCAAGATATATTTCTACAATTATAAAATTGTCTTAATCACACACATAAAAACAATTAACGAAATTTCAGTCACACTGAAGAGAGTTCTCTTAAGAGTTTTCCTATTTTGGATCCATGACCTTTTTTCAAGGATGTGAAGAACCTGTCATACCTTTCTAAGCTCCCCACAGCATGGAGTATTCTATATATAATAGGGACAAAAGCAATTTTAAAAACGTGTGAGAACAAAACAGTTTTATAGGGTGGCTCTAATTAAGTCTTTGTTTTCATTTAGCCCTCTGTAGTAGAAAAGGTTCTAATTAAATTTAATTTATGATCAAGTTAGTTCAGTTCAATAAAAGTAGTTTCTTCATCAGTATTTTAAGAGTTCAGCAAAATACATTTCCAGTACTCATTTTGAAATGGCAACTCTAGAATAAAAATGATGTAGCCAATTGTTTTGGATGCCATATGCTGTTATATTTCACATTCTCTTCTCTTCATATATGACCTGAACAGTATAATAAAGAGCTAATCAAATAAAAAATACTAACCACAACACAGAGAAGTATTGAAGGTGTGCTTTGTTTTATATCTTACAGTGATTTTATTTACAACTCACATAAATCTATTGAGGTAACTGATATCAACATCCGCCTTGCACAGATTAAAAAGCAGAGGATTATATAAAGTTTGGCAATGTCTTATGCCATTTATGTAACATGTAAAAGTATATCATATATTCTTGCATAATCAGTAAGTTATAAATACTTAGGAGGAGAAGATTCTCAAACACATTAGGATATCAGTTACTTCTATGAAGTAAGGAAGGAACTAGAATGGTTATATTTGGAGAGAGGCATAGATCTTCAATGCTATCCATAATAGTTTATTTCCCCCCAAATTATTGTAATACATGTAAAAGGTTTATATTTGCTATATGCAGCACAAGTGGGTTTCCCTGAGCTTGTTAAATACTTTGCTTATTGTTCTTTTGAACAATAATAATCGTTGATAATTATTAAAATAAATCCATTAACTAATATAAGAAAAATTGGTAAGATTGTGTTCCAAATGCAGACACCTCCCCGTCCCATGAGTTGACAGTTCTCTAATGAAATTTATGGCTATAGAGGAAGAGATTCATTATGAAGGATTGGCTCATGAGATTATGGAGGCCTAGAGGCCCTGATCTGCCATCTGTAGGCTAGAGAATCAATGGTGTTGTTTTAGTCCAAACTGGAAAGCCCAGGAACCAGGAGCATCAAAGTCTGAGGACAAAGAAGGTGGACATCCCAGCTCATCCACAGAGTAAATTCACCCTTTCTCAACCTTCTTTTTCTGTTCCATGAAGTGGATCATGGCCACTGGCATTAGGGTGATCTATAATCCATCCACAATTCCAATGCCAATCTCTTCCAGCACACACCCACAGACCCACCAAGAAATAATGTTTTCACAGCAATCTGGGAATCCCTTAGCTCAAACAGACAGATCAAATTAACCATCGCAATTAACTAATGATCTTTAAGATGGATAACATATACAAATAATGATAAAACAAATACTATCTCAACAATGTAAGCAAGATATGGAAAACACTGGATATCTGGAAGGGGTTCTGTTAAATAAATGCCAAAGAGGGAATTTTAGAGGCAATTAATTCTTGTGTCTACACTCTTACATTGATGTTTCTCTCTTTCTTTCTTCACACATATCTCTCTCTCTCTCTCTCTCATCTTTCTTTTTCTCCTTTCCTCCTTTCCATTCTAAAAATCAATGGAAAAATATCATCTGGTGAGGATTAACCAAAAAATATTTGGAGAGCACAAATTTTATAATTTTCAAGCAAGCATTTAGCAACCTCAGAAATAGATTTCCTGATACCAACATTAAAATACAATATAGATTACTTACTTGTTTTCCCAACAATATTTAAAAGGGCACTACATCAATAAAATTATTGGAGGCCTTCCAGAAAAGTATAAGAAAAAGACCTCAGGTAAATAAAAAGCATGTTTGTATAATGTAAAATCACAATGGAAGAGCTTTTGGTTTAGAGTGTTAATACTGAATTTATTTAGAAGGTAATATTTCAAGTGAATTAAAAAAATCTTCTAGCTACTGTGAAAAATTATATAAACTGAGCCATTTCAATATAGAATAGCTTATTTGCACCTTTTGAAATTCTTTCATTGGCTTATATTAGCACCAATAGAAATTCCTTCCTTCCATTCATGTAAATTTTCCCATCTCTTTCTCATAACCACCATTTGTTTTCATCTTGTAATCTGAACATTATTTATATTTCTGTCTGACACAGTGCTTTCCAGAATTGAAATTCTCTTTGATCTCAAATAAACACATATAGCCTCTCACTTTGGCTTTTTAGTTTTAGGTTAACATATATGTATTTCCATAATATTTTATAATAAAATACTATTTTTATAATCAGACAAAATTATACTTTTATGCCCTAGCTGGTTTGGCTCAGAGAATAGAGTGTAAGCATGTGGACTGAAGGGTCCCAGTTTCAGTTCTGGTCAAGGGCATGTGCCTCGGTTGCAGGCTTGATCCCTAGTCCAGGTTGGGGTAATACAGGAGGCAAACAGTTGATTTGTCTCTCTCAGATCAATGTTTCTCTCTTTCTATCTCTCCTTCTCCCTCTCTAAAAAAAAATCAATGGAAAAATATCCTCGGGTGAGGATACACACACACACACACACACACACACATATACATATATATGTATGTATTTTAAATATTACCCTCACAAAATTATTCTAAATATTACATGGAATTATATACATAAAACCACTTGCTAGATAAGGAATATCTATTAAAAACTATATATAAATTAAAGAATAGCAGTAAGCATTTTGGACTGTGAGATTATAGAAGTTTGTGTTCAAATGTAAACTCTGCATTTTCCTAAGTGTGTGACCTTGGGCTAGTTATTTAATCTCTCTCAATGTCAGTGCCCCAGTAGTAAAATGAGTATAACAACAGAATCCATATGATGGGGCTTGGTGAAGATTAATTAAGCTATTTCTTTTAGAATAGCCCTTGACCCAGCTGAAGTGCTTAATAATCAGTAACTATTAGTTTCTTCAAAAATATATAAAGATCTAAAAAGAACCCAACAAACACTTTAATCCACCTCAAAAGAAACAAAATTCATAGTATATTATTTTGTGACATGAAAGGAATCATACAATCCTATGAAATGACTAATCCCTATCCTATCTAATAAAAGAGTAATATGCAAATTAGGTGTCACCCTGTCATAAAGATGGCCACCCCCATAGCCACAAGATGGCAGCGCCCAGTCCGGCTCAGTCCTGCCACTGATGTGGTCAGGTCTGTTAGCCAGGCAGGTGGCAGGGGAGTTGGGAGGCTTGAAGGACAGAACAGATGATCAGAGGGGGCTAGGGGTCCCCTGCCCAGGCCAGAGGCGTTGGAGTCTTCTGCCCAGGCAAAAAAATAATATGCAAATTAACCCTCACCCCATCACAAAGATGGCGTCAGCCAGGGAGCTGTATGAGGCAGGAGGCTTGTGTTGCCTGGCAATGGAGGAAGCCAAGATTCCCACCTGCCCTGCGGGCCCTGAGCTCCACTCAAGGCAACAAGGTTTCAATTACAGAAGGTAAATAAACCCAAGATACATGCTTCCAGCTGGCATCTTTGAGTGGGACCAAGGCAACAAAGTTTCAATTATAGAAGTTAAATAAATCCCAGATACCTGCTTCCAGCCCACAGCCATGGCCATCCTCATAATGGCCCTGAGTCCCTCACCCAGGCTGGCCACACCCCCATGGTGTGAGGGTCCCCGTGGGGGGTTTGACCAGCCTGCAAAAAGCCATTAGCCCCTCACCCAGGCTGGCCAGACACCCCAGTAGGACACCCTTCAGGACAAACCAGCTGACCCTCACCTGTGCACTAGGCCTCTGTCCTATATAATAAAAAGTTAATATGCAAATTGACCTTAACAGCAGAACCACTGGGAATGACTGGTCACTATGACACACACTAACCACAGGGGGCAGGTGCTCAATGCAGGAGCTGCCCCCTAGTGGTCAGTGTGCTCCCACAGGGGGAGCTCTGCTCAGCCACAAGCCAGGATGATGGCTGCCAGCACAGCAGTGGTGGCGGGAGCCTCTCCCACCTCCTCAGCAGCCCTAAGGGTGTCTGACTGCAGCTTAGGCCTGCTCCCCACTGGCAAGTCATCCTCCGAGGGCTCCTGGGCTGCCAGAGTGATGTCTGACTGCCAGCTTAGGCCTGATTCCCCTGGGGAGGGGGCCTAAGCCAGCAGGTGGACATACCCCTGAGGGTCCCAGACTGCGAGAGGGCACAGGCTGGGCTGAGGGACCCCTCCCCTCCTGAGTGCACCGGGCTCCTAGTGATAAAATAAGACATAATTTAAGCTCACTTCCTTAGGGTCAATACAGCTTAGATAGTTCCCAGTGTAATGTTCCTTTTCCTCCTAGTCATTAAATGTGTTCATTTATTCAAGGAGTATTTGAAGGTTTTGAAGATATAGGCTTATTACATTTAGATATTTTGTAATTATATAAAAAGAGATTGTCAAAATGTAAAAGTTAAGCCATATATAACAAGCTTTATTTGCCTTCAAGAAAATATTGTGAAGCTACTTACAGTAAAACAAATATCCCTCCATATATATTTTCCACATGTATGCACACCAGCACACATTCATAAGTCATGAAAAGTGTAGCGGGGTATATTGTATCTCTTACTAACAAACTGTGACCCATGATTTGTACTGAAAGATTTGGTTGGGGAATTAGTATTTTCCTGGAGCAGGGTTGCATTTTTTTTTTTTATTTCTGTTGTTTGATCTTTTTACTCCGGTAACATTATGACCCAGAAAGATATCAACTGTATATAGAAAACTAATTTATCAGAAATAGCATTCTGTTATTAATTTACTAAATGCTATTCTATTTTTTTAAATGTAATCTGCAATCCACTAAATAGTTTTCATAAACTAATAATTATCATATCATATATTAATAATCCTGAGGTCTAGATGGGTCAGTATATTTAAAAGACTCCTAAGAAGTGTGTCTACTTCCTATACCCCCTTAGGGAATTAGAGGATATTCACTTATTTGTGATGAAATAGTATTAAAAGTCATGGGGATAGCATCAAATAAAACGTAGTATTTTCTTAAAGAGGTTTACCTTATGTAGTAACAATATGTATTTTTGCATGAAGAACCCAAAATAAATGTTACATGTTAATATTATCTCAATAAATCTGGGGGAGGAGGAGGGAACATAATAGAAATTAAAAAACAAAAATCACTCATATCAGACTAAAATAATCCAGGTTTTAAGAGGAAAAGAGTATAAACCTATCAATTATCTAATCTAATAGAAGAGTAATATGCTAATTCTGTCACTTTGCTACATCCCAAGCCACGCCCACCAGCCAATCAGAGTGACTATATGCAAATTAACTCAACCAAGATGGTGGCAGGCAGCCACAGAGATAGAGCAAATAGGAGGCTTCGTTGCCCTGGCGATGGAGGAAGCTGCCTGCCTAGGCCGGCTGTGGCCTCTTCTCAAGGCTACAAAGTTTCTATTATAGAAGATAAATAAACCCCCAATACCTGCTTCCAGCCAGCCTTGCTGGGAGCTTGGGTCACTGGGGGCCATGGCCAGGCTGCAAACAGCCATCAGCCCCTCACCAAGGATGGCCATACCCTCATCGGGTGAGGGTTCCTGCTGGGAGGCTTGGTCAGCCTGAAAATGGCACTCAGCCCCTCACCCAGGCTGGCCAGTTATCCCAGCAGGGACCCCCACCCTGGAGGAGTTGTGGCTAGCCTGCAAATAGCCATCAGCCCCTCACCCAGGCTGGCCAGGTGCCCCAGTAGGAATCCCCTCTCTGAAAGGGATGTGGCCAGCCTGAAAACAGCCCTCAGCCCCTCCTCCGGGCTGACCAGGAACCCCAGTGGAACCCCCACCCTGATCTGGGACACCCTTCAAGGCAAACCAGCCGGCCGTCACTCATGCACCAGTCCTCTATCCTATATAATAAAAGGATAATATGCAAATTGACCCTAAGAGCAGAACCACTGTGAATGACTGGTTACTATGACACACACTGACCATCAGGGGCAGACGCTCAATGCAAGAGCTGCCCCTGGTGGTCAGTGCACTCCCACAGGGGGAGCTCTGCTCAGCCACAAGCCAGGCTGACGGCTGCCAATACAGCGGTGGTGGTGGGAGACTCTCCTGCCTCCTCAGCAGCATGAAGGATGTCCAACTGCAGCTTCGGTCTGCTCCCTGCTGGCAAGCGGACATCTCCCGAGGGCTCCCGGGCTGCCAGAGGGATGTCTGACTGCAAACTTAGGCCCAAACACCTGGGGAGTGGGCCTAAGCCAGGAGGTGGACATCCCCCAAGGGTTCTCAGACTGTGAGAAGGCACAGGCCAGTCTGAGAGACCTCCCAAGTGCAAAAATTTTTGTGTACTGGGCCTCTAGTGTTGTTCTACTTTTTGAGAAAGAGAAATGAGAGCTTGAATTTTCTCTTCTGGAAAAAACTAAGCTATAATATAGCTCATGCTGGGAAAGGGGGGAGTGTCTGGCATCTAATTTTCTTTAGTCCATAGATTCAGAATCTTTAGTAGGGCCTCCAGGTTGATGAAGGATCCAGTGAGTTAATTCCTTTCATTTTCTTAGCTGAAGCCTGAGTTGGTTTGATGTTGATCAGATCATTTGCCTAAAACTGTCAATTTTTGCACATTTAGAATAATATATGCATATAGTAAGAGTATCAGGCAGCACTGAAATTTGATTATGACTCTGAAAAATGTCTACATCTTAGTTGTATCATGTAATTATTTTTTTGCAACTTTAACAATTTAAGGGAATAATGGTAAGCACTATGACATACGTGTTAATGTGTAACCTCATTGGTTAACATGAAAACAATGACAAAAGGTGCCCAGGTTACTCCTACTGTTACTACTTCTAATACCACTACCACTATCATTACCACAACTACAGCTTACTGAAATCTTTATATGCAGCAACTGAAATATGCACTTTGCATAATCTGATTTTTAGACAAAGCACAAAGATTAACAGGTTGTAGAAGAACTGATATATAGGTGACAATACCAAAGAATAATGAACATTTTCAAAATTGAAAATATGTTTAAGAATAAGATGGTGAAAGATGATTTGATTTTGGGTGGTGGGAATGTAATCCAATGTACAGATCACATATGGAGATGTGTAGGTGTACATCTTCATGTAGGTATAATCCTATCAACAAATGTCACCACAATACATTTTTTAAAAGAATAAAAATTTAGTTTGGCTTAAAAAATGCACCATATAATACAGATTGCATAATTTAAGTTATATTATGCCATCAGTTTAAATAATAAAGAGTCATACTGGTTATTGATGTGTCCGATTGATTTTAGAGGCCAATAATACTAACAGTACTCAGTGAAAGTTCTTTGCTAATAACATACAAAATGTATAATTAATTTCTTTAGTATATATATATATGTCATTCATTTAATATTATATTGTAAACTAAGGAAAATAAACTAGTTTCCTTAGTGAGATATCAGAGAAGCATTGTATAATTTTGTAGTATTAATTTTACTTTATTCATTTTTAATACTGTTTTTATTAAATTTCATCTGTTGCAGAAATAGAATTGTTTTTATATTGTGTAGTTTGAAATAAGATTAGAGGTGATGTCTATTTTTTTCTTATCTCGATATATTCATGTTTGCTATCTTTTAATAGGAAGCAACTTAGTAAAATTATTTTCCTTGATTGCTACTGATTATAATCTAAAATAAAAATAAGAAAGAGGCAGGAATGCAATAATTATTTCTCTCAGCATTTCAACTGCGAAATTTAATTACCAAGGAAAATGAATCCACTTAAGTTTATATAACAAAGAAACATTGTTTCCTCTCAAGATCACAATTGACTATTATAAAAACTATTACAACACAAGGAAATATGGATAGCCATATATGCGCTTGTTTATACATTTCGGAATAAGTAACAGCAACTGCACAAGGCACATGTGTTAGATGAATGAATGAATGCTTTAAAGAAATACCACCACGAGTTTCTGATTGTTTTTGTAACTAATGACACAAACTGAGGAGCATAAAACAACACAAATTTATTATCTGACATTTATGAAGGTCAGAGTTTAAATTGAGTCACATTAGGAGAAAGTAAGCACCTACCTCTTTCTAGCCTCTGTAAGAGAACCCCTTTCCTTGCCTTTTCCAGTATCCAGAGGCCCTCCACTCCAGCATCCATGTCTTAAATGGCAGCAAAGTGAGTCTTTGTCATACTGCGATTTCTCTAGTTCCCTTTTCCAATTCATTTTTCCACTTTTAAAAACTCTTGTGATGCGATTAAGTCCACTGAGATAATCCAGAGAAATTTCTTTTTTTAAAGGTTAGTGATTGCAACCATAATTCCATCTGCAAACTGAATTTTCTCATTTGCCATGAAACCTACATACTAGTTTTTACAAGTTCCAGAAATTAGGACACCGAAATCTTTGTGGGTGGTGGGTGGAGGAGAGAGTCATTATTCTAGCTACCATACCACAATACTTTGTCATTAACTTAAAAGTGAGACAAACTCTGTAAAGAAGAGTTTTGTTGATTAGTAGAAGAATTTTAGACTGCATCTTAAATGGGAACAAATTAAAGAATTTAAGCAGAAGAAATGTCAATAACTCAATTCTCTTTAAAAGATCACTGTGTGCAGTGTACAGATTTAACAGAAGGAGTTAAGAGTGGATTTCCTAATGAGTTAGATAGTGTGAGAAAAAGACAAATTAACCAAGCACAGATTCTATAGTGTTTAAATCAAATTTGGGGATCCAATTTAACTAGCTGCACAACCTTGAAAGATGCTGTCTCAATTCCCTTATTGTTAAATTGAGGATAATAGTGATGCCAAACTTATTTTTTATTTTTGTTATAAAACTAAGGTTATGCATGCAAAAAAAGAAAACGTTAATACCTGAATCTCTAATAATTTTATTGGAGGAAGAACTGAAAAGTAACTGAATGTGGATTTAACTTCCCACATTCCCAGTTTCTGAAAATCAAGGCTTTTTTAAAATAAATATTTAAAAAAAAAACACAAAACCATATTTTATTGATTTCAGGGAGGAAGGGAGAGAGAGAGAAAGATAGAAACATCAGTGATGAGAGAGAATCATTGATCTGCTGCCTCCTTAACACACCCTACTGGGGATCAAGCTCACAACCTGGGCATGTGCCTTGACTGGGAATTGAACCCAGGGCCTCCTGGTTCATAGATAGATGCTCAACCACTGAGCCACGCTGGTTGGATGCAAGGGTTTTTGATGGTCAAGGATAGAGTTGGAGCATACATGGCTAAAGTACCATACCCAATGTTTTGCTTTTTTTATGTGATGAACACAAAATGCTTGAGAGAAATCCAAATACAAAAGCAGAGGAAAAGTTGCATGTAACTTCTACTGTGCAAATGCAGGTTTAGAATTGAGAAGATAATCAATATGTGTTGACGGGTGCTTGTGCTGTCTTTCTTCATATAGAAGATGCTATAGATTGCAGTAGGCACCATTATATTTTGTAACACTCAGAAAGAAAAAAATACAAATTTTCAATCAAAACATGATATGCAATCAATTTACAAATAAAGTCTGTTGGATGTTCAACTACAAAAGAAATCTACAGCTTAGAGTCAACATAATAGAGTTGACTGCTTTTGACAACTTGTGAGATTTTTACTGTTTTTGACAACTTATAAGGGGATTAGGTCATCTAGGTAAGCACTGCAGAGTGAAAAGTGAAGGCCTTGGGGAAATATGGAGGAATGGCCAATAAAGAAATAGAAATTATGGGTAGAGTCAATTCCTCTTTGAAGCTTGGCTGTCAACGGGAGGGAGCTGGAAGAGGACATGCTGTCTAGCATTCTCCTTTTCCTTTCTTTTGTTAAAGATGAAAGCAATAAGCACATGTTTGAATATTAAAGATTGATTTAAAAAACGAGGAGGGAGGACGAAACTGGTTGTATATGACATTTAAATTGCCCAAGGAACCCATCTGCGTATATGCATAACCAATGGACTCAGACAATAGTGAGGTGAAGGACTGTGGGTGTGGGAGGGTAGAGTGGGTCAATGGGAGGAAATAATGGGATATTTGTAATACTTTAAACAATAAAGATAAATAAAATTAAAAAATTAAACAATAACACAAACAAGGAAATCCATACGAAGAGAAGCGGATGGGTGCCAGGACACATGTGGTGGAGAGAGCATTCCGCCACTGGAACAGAAGGAGAGGAAAGAGTGCCTGCAGATATGCTGGAGAGGAATGGTGGCAGAAGGGGGGATGGAGCTCCATGGGGCGGCTTCAGTTCAGTCCGGGAAGGTGAGCAAGGTCATCCCCTTGAGTAATGGGGCAGAGATAAAGTTCTGTGGTGCCACGTGAGAACATGCTATGAAAGTCACTGCGGCCAAGAGTGAATGGAGGAAGTAAAATTGAAAATTGTAATGAATGTGGTGAGAAAAGAAATTTACTTCATAGGGACATTGTAAACATTACAATGTAATTACAATGTAAACATTACATTACTGTTTAGCCTGGCAACGCCTACCATAAGTGAAGCTATTCTCATGGAACAAATTCCAAATTATAAACTATTCTTCCGTGGCACTAAGCTACTTTAACGCAAAAGAATAACTGAGTTTATTTAAGATTGTGGTTTAGCATACAGGAAACACAGCAATGCTTTTAGTGGATTTGCTTGAGGGTGAAGATGATTTTAGATCATAGAATTCAATCTGGGCAAAGAGAATGCAAAAGCAAGAGTATATGTATCACCTCATCTGTGATGAAGAACATGAATGATGTCCTGGGCTGACAACAGGAACCTGGAAGAGGAAATAAAATGTAAGCCATGCCTAAAATCGTAATAAATCTTGGTCTATTCACAGCAGACCAATAGGTGGCAACACTGAAGCTGCATGTACAATTCAATGGCAGGAGCTCCGAAGAGTAGATAAGATAGCATAATCAGAATCAGGAGCGCCCTGGCAGGTGTTTCTCAGTGGTTAGAGGTCAGCCTGAGCACTGAAGGGTAGTGGGTTCAATTTCTGGTCAATGGCACATACCTGGGTTGCAGGTTTGATCCCCAGCCCTAATTAGGGTGCATGAGAGAGGCAAACAATCAATGTGTCTCTCTCACATGAATGTTTCTCTCTGTCTCTCTCCCGCTCTGTTCCTCCTTTCCACTCTCTCTAAGCAATGGAAAAAGTAATGTTGGGTGAGGAATAACACACACACAAAGAAAGAAATAGGAGGAATAAAAGCCATTGGGCAGAAGTGTGGCTACTGTGACAGTTTAGCAGCATTTAATATCTCATGGACTACAGTACCCATGTGAAAGAGGGAAAGGGATTAAGTGTGACACTTCATTTTTAAACATGCATAGCTTCATATCAATTTTCATGTCATACCTTTATTTCTTCAGGCAAAGCACACATTTCAACAATATTCTGGTCAATGAATTATTCCTAAAAATGCCATGAAGAACAGAAATGGAAAGTCTCAATCCTCTTTTTCCTGCCCTCTTAGTTATAAAAATGGGTTGTAAATATGGCTGGGTCAGCCATGAAGAAGACACACAGATTTCTATAAGCCACATCTCTGAGTCCCATGGAGATCTGAGGGCTCAGTAGATGTCAGACAAGTGCATTGTGGTGGCAGATGACATTAGAAACACTCTGTGGGTATATAGTCAGTGAGGTAATAGAGATTAAAGTTCATGAGCACATGTATGAGTGTGTGGTGTGAATATACATGTGGGTATGTAGTATGTAATGGGAAATTTCTCTCTGTCTCTCTCTCCTTCCCTAATACACACTGACACATACATACACACTCACACACACACACACATATATCACACACACATACACACACAGTATAAACAACAAAAAGGTGACTAATTGAAAATGTGATAATAGATTGTAATTGAAACAAATTAAAAATTGCTGATGCTACCTGCACCTGTAAAAAAAAGGCTACTAATTATCTCTGGTGTGAGTTGCTGTCACAATAGGGGTGAAGAACAGATTCTGTCAAGCATGAGATATGTGTGCGTGAGGGGATATGAAACAAGTATTATGACATATTTTGAAAGTGAAGTGCCTCCTGATAAAAGCTGACTGAAATTATATATTTATCCATAATAGGTAAGAGCTAAATGGAAATTAATGTTCAATTAAAAGTTGCTTAAGTCTTTTTGAAAATATAAAGGGCCAGTTCTACACAGTTTGATAGTAAAATCTGAGAAAAATTCTGCCACAAATACACGAAATATTTAGCAGTTTGTATGAAAAAGCTGGAAATGAAGACTCTGTATGCTTTATAGAGATGCTCTTCAGTCTCCATTGGAAAAAAAATAAGTAATTTAACTTAAGCATAGCCTTTAAAGAACATGACTTTGAAAAACAGTTATTCTTCTGCATCTCATGGCATTTCTCTATACCTTGCAGCTTACTGAAATACTTATCGACTAAAATTCCCACACAGATAACGGGTTTCTTCTCACTTCAGTCAGCTTTTATCACTTTCAAAGTATGTTATGATACTTATGACATATTCCCTCACACACATATCTCTCATGCTTGACAGAATCCATTCTCCACCCCTATTGTGGTAGCAACTCATCACAGGTATAATTATTATCCTTTTTTTCCAGCCCAATCTCACTCTGCAAACCAGATTTGATCCCAAACTCCTTCATCCAAATATATATATGAAGATTTTTCAATAGATGGGTACATATGATTACAACTTTTTAAACTAGTGTGCTCAAATCACATCTTTCATTATTTAGGTCTTCCTAAATTTGAAACTGATGCTAAGAATCAAGGATTTAGTTGATAAGCACACTTTCAAAAAATGTCAACAACATGATCCTCAAGCTCTCACCTTATTCCGTGTTCCTTCTGTACACTGGCCGAGTCAGAATTCATGCAAACTTAATTTACTCTCAAAGCTTGATACTGTATTAAACATGTTTTATCATTTTTGTCACATACTTTGCCAACACATCCACGTATTTCAGGCAATGAGAAAGCTTATCTTCATGAGCTGAGGATAAGAACCAACAAGCCCCATCTTCTAAACGACCCCTTTTTTAGAATTCCTGAAGGTCAGAAGGGAAAGGAGTGGCATGTTTTACTCTCAATAAAGCCAGTTTAGAACTGACATAAGCAAACACCAAAGTCAATGAAAAATCTCTGCGCTCCCAACGGGGAGTTTAAAAGTTGATAAATGCTCTTTTGTGATACACGCTGATGAACCTGATCATTTTGACCTCACAATAGAGGTTCTTGAAAATAAAATGTGCAAGATGTATTTCTGTATGAAAGACCTGATCCATTTATAGACTGGAGCAGTCCATTTCCATTTTGTTTAAGAGGTATGAAGGGCCAATTGAAACAAGTTACAATTGACAAGAAAATGGATTTATGTAGTAACTTAGATAGCGGCAGGAATGGGTTGTTATTACGGGTTGACCTAGTGTGAATCAATACCTTCCTTTTAGAAATACTCTGATTTGAATCCTCATTAAGTCATGTAAAATATTACAATTTCAACACAGTATCTATGTGAGAAATAAAAGCTATTAAGTTTTCAGCAGTCATGGAAAGCCTATAATTTATATCTTAGATGATGAGTCTTCTGATGCTTTAAAACTGATTACATTTACATTTTATGATTTAATCATTCCTGTTAGCATTACAAAATGATAGCACATTGTTACATGCAAGCAAAGCCAGTCTTTCTGACTTATGAAAAACAAAACTAGAACTGGAGAGTTTCCCTAGGTTTTTTCCCTTCTGTGTTGCAAAAAATACCTGATAGTTTACACTATGTATTTTGAAACTAGCATAACTTTTTAGTCTTTAATTCAATGCAATGATCACGAGTTTCACAGTTCAGCACTATTCTCATTATGAAAAGATACTTTGATCTAGTATTCAAAGCTAGATGGAATTGAAGATGGCAAAAGTAATTCATCATTTCGTGAGTATGGTACCTCACAATAATGGGTTCTAATTAGGAAATGTTGATTGTGTAATAAACAATAGCATATATATATATAATACATACACACATATATATACATATGGCATATTGTTGTTAAAAAGTATAGATTGTATACATTTTATCCATTTCCTAGAAAAAAAGAATTACACATATAACCATTCATTGTCTTTTGCTGCTTGAGATGAGGACATACTATGGTGATTTTCAAATTGACAATACATAACCAAAACAACACAAACAAGATATATATATAATTATGTTTTAGAAATATTTTTATTGAGTTTTTACAGAGAGGAAGGGAGAGGAATAGAGAGTTAGAAACATCGATGAGAGAGAAACATCAATCAGCTGCCTCCTGCACACCTCCTACTGGGGATGTGCATGCAAACAAGGTACATACCTTTGACCAGAATCAAACCTGGGACCCTTCAGTCCGCAGGCTGATGTTCTATTCACTGAGCCATACCAGTTAGGGCTATTGTGATTTTTTTTTAAATGTGCATGGTAGTGATAAATGTTTTACTCACACCCAGAAAACTGGTATAGTTTTGTTTATAACTTAACTATCCCCACCTATATAGAAAATAAACTATGCATGAGGGAACATAGTAACCTGAGTTTTTACTCAACTGATGACTATTTGAATATTAAAAAGTTTAATACTCCCTCAACCTCTACTGAGCTGAGATGAGAGGCAGCCTTGTACTTGTGTGTTCACACCAATATACATGATGATTGCTCCATCAGAATCATACCACTATGCTGGCCCATCTCTGGCCAAGCAGAAGAGGTGGAAGGGATTCTTCTTATATCAACTAGGTTAATAATTTTTGCTTAAAATACTCCTATGGCTTCCTATCATAATTAGAAAAAATATATATTCTTTACAAAGGCCCTTAAAGTATATAAGCTGGCCCCAAGCAGAAACTGTGAATGACTTACATTTGTGTGATTACAAATAACCATTCAACTAGCAAATGGTGTAGTGGAGTTTCCATCTTTTTATTAGCTAAATCTATCACATTTCATGTACGTAAATTCACCTCTCCATCTCATTTAAGAGATTAAAAGTACTTGATTATAGGCATACACAATCTCATTCAATGATGTATTAATTAACACAAAGTACAGATTTCTCCATTCCAAATGGAACAGACTCGAGGGAAGAGAAGAATAAAGGGGGGGGGTCAGAGGCAGGGCCCCATTTCTGCTTCTTTAAGAACACATTTTAACTGGGAGTACATATTCCCCACGCCAAAAAGACTGTGTCATGGATTTCAAGCAGAAAAGGTGTTTTATAAACAGTATTTCACATGTATAAACCTTTCTTTAAACTTATTTATAAACCAAAACAGCTCAGAAAAAATGTTAGATTTCAGCAGAATCTATTTTTTTAAATAACCTGAAACTTTTTGTTGTTGTTATCCTCATCTTACTAATTTGTAAGCATAATAGAAGCAGTAACCTCATTTTGTAAAAAATGCAAGAACTATAATTTTATACTCTCTGCTAAGCATAAATATAGTAAAACCAAGTGCCATATGGCTCATCATTATAAAAGTTAGTATTTCCACTTGCTTTGTAAATCTCCTTAATTTTATGGAGCATAGAATGAAAACTAATTGCTAAGTGAGGTCACAGCATTCTCTCTCTAAAGCACTAAACATTCATAAATTTAGTATAATTTTTTTTCAAGAAAGAAGCTAATTATATTTGTAAATGAAGATTATTTATGATGTAATTATTATTTATTTCTGCGGCCTTTTATGAGGTATATGTTTACTGGCAACTATCAAACAAATTTCATTACTGTCTTTTTTAGCCAAATAAAGTAAATTTATTTAAAAATGCTATAATAAGCCTTTTTAGTGATCCAGTATAAATTAGTTTTAACACAAATGAGAATTTCCATAGAGCCAAAATTAATTTTTTATAAAACTAATATAACATGATTTAGTTGTACAGATATTATATTTCGTCTTAACTTTTTCTTGAACCAGCAATTAAATGGAATATTACAAATTACACTTCTATTGTAAGATTATTTTTCTATATGCCAACTTCAGTATTCACAGATGCACTGCATAATGAAGGAACAACATCACATACAGTTTTTTACTTTAAGCAATAAAAATCGTTACATGCAAACAATTATTAAGGTGATTCTACCTCTGAGTATGGTGATAGCAAACATTAAGTCAAAATATTTTAGGAGTTACAAAATAACTTAAATATCAGGCAAATAGACGATTGTTAAGTGCCAGCTAGGGTGGGGTGGTGGTGGGTTGTGTATATGTGTGTGCACATATGTTTGGAACAGCATTGGTAATACACTTTTACGTCCTCTGTTATTTAGTGAGTTACAATGATTTAGAACTAATGATTGTGTGTCTTTTAACAATGTTATTTAGAAAATATGACATGTGTCATTTACCACCCTATATGATAAAACCTAATAAGCAAATCGACCGAACAATAAAATAACTGGTCACTATGATGTGAACTGACAACCAGGGGGCAGATGCTCAATGCCAGGAGCTTCCCTTGGGAGGCGACTAGCGGTGGCAATTGGGGGGGGGCAGTCAGCAGGTGGCAGTAGGCCACCAGCTGAGGTGGGTGCCAGCAGGGGCCCTCCGATCACCTCGCCTGCTGGTCGCCCCAAAGATGGCCCTGATTGCCGGCCAGGCCTAGGGACCCTGCCCTATATGTTGGGAACAGTTTCTTACATTTAAAAATTAAAACCTGGCAAGGCTACTCTAACACTGAAAAAACAGGATGATGCAGCAATGACATGCATGGACTCTGGCTTGCACATTTTGTGGTCAGTCCTGATTCTGACACTTATAACTGTGTGATACAGCCAATTACTAAACTTCTCTTTGCTTCAGTTTTTCTACCCATGAGATGAGGAAAATGGCACTACTGTCTCAGAAGGACCATGCGATGTACTACTTTTTATAATTAGGGCAAAGAAAATATAGCTGCTCATAGAACAGCAAGATGCCTCTCACCTATATGAAAAGTATGATCACTGGTGCATGCAGCGTCTGGATTGTGAGAGGGATGTCTGACTGTCGGTTTAGGCCCCACATCCCCTGAAGGTCCCAAATTGCAAGAGGATGCAGCCCGGATGAAGCCCTCCTCCCCCCCCCCCCATGCACCAGGCCTCTAGTGTTAAATAGAAAAATATATATTGTAGTCATTGTACTTTCATCATTTTTATTTTTTTATTTTATATATTCCAAAAGACTTTAATTAGCTTTGTAGTGTTATTTGAAAAATAAAGATATACATCAGGATTACATATCTACCTTTCTAGGATAAAAAAAAGTGTAAAAAGACTATATACACGTAATATTAGGTTAATACTAAATTTTAGATAGACTATTAGCATACATGGACAATAAAATTTTTCTATGTAAGTTTCTTCTAAATATGACAATCAGATATAGTAATTCTTTCCTGTTTTTCAGGTTACATAGTTATTTATGTTTTGCTTTTAATCCTGTTATTATTATGAAATATAAAACATATACCTAAAGATTTAAACAGTATAAGAATTATGTAAAAGACTACACAACTTAAATAAATATCTCTTGGCAACTTAGAAAGTTCTCTCAGCGTTACAGTCATTGACAAGATAATTGTTAAAAACCCTTTGTTCATATTGTGAATTTATTTCCATTTCCAACTATGTAATGTTGGATAGTGTTTTTACATCCTATGGCAAACACTGTGCTGGCATTAGAAATGTTATCTTTTCATATCAAATCCCATTATTTCTGGAGACATCATATTGATAGCATTGTAATTTAACCTGCTTATGAACAACTAGAACAGAGCAAGGGGAGGCCAAATATTATGGGCATGCCATATGTAGCTTTGCCAGGAAGCCACAGTTAAGATGTGCGCTCAGTAAAGTCTGCGTGACATAGGGGAGGTACTTCCTGTCAGTTACACCTGGGAACAGGTCATTTGCCAAAGAAGGCGTGGCCACTGCAAGCACAGGAAGATTTGAGACACTTAATCTCCTAAAAAGGGAGTTCTCTCTTTTGCACTCTTGTTGCAGGGGGCACACTCTCTTGGCTCCCTGCATTTGCCCACATGGCCCACAGCCATGTGGACCCTTCACACAATGTGCTAATGGACTACGACTAGCCCAAAGCTAAACAGGACCCGGCTCCACCATGGAACAGAAACTTTGGATGCTGGCTTTGCTTTCAATTCTACTGAATCCTCAGCTACACATCTCCCAGAACTGGATTAAGGAAAATGGGATTTTGGAAACCCAAGGTTGCAATTGCATGAAAATAATAATCACTCATCCTCCCAAGCAAGTCTCAGAAAATTATTTTCCTTTGAGATACTCTAAGGACCCCACTCCACTAGCAATGGAGAAAGACCATGCATTTCTCCAACAATACTATGTCAATTATTATAAACAAATCCATCTGGTTGTTAGAAGGTTCAAGAAGGGAATTCTGATGCTGGTGCAGTTGGTGATTTGACTAATTATCCTAATAGTTGAGAGATTGGTAAGTATTCTTGTGTTTAATATTTCTAAAGAAAACAAAACAAAATAAATTCCTCCTTGGAAATAACGGAAAGAATGGATTTGAGAAATATTAATTGGGAACATTTCATCCTTTCAAATTAAAATGAAAACATATCACATTCCTCCTTTTCCCTGTTGGATCAAATACATACAATTCGTGACAATAAATGTCTTCTTCAAATTTTGTTCATGATACGAAATTTCACATTCCAATTTCTCCTCCTATAAATTTCATTTGAGAATGACATTTTGTGAAAGAAACATGTAGAAAGAAATCAGTACATCAATGTAGATCTTCAGCAGTGTAATATTTACGGACACGGACACCCAGTCAAGCATGTATGCAATAAGCATTTACTTGCTTGCTACATGCCAGAAAATGGTTCAGGACAAGTAATGGTGGGCAGAAGAGGATATGGTCTTAATCACATAATCATTGCAAAAAAGAAATCAATTCAATCCTTTAGAATGTCACTTATGAAAGATAAACAGCACTAAGTAAAACTAATATTAAAATCTGTGATTGGAACTATCCATACTATTTTAATAAGCCTACCTGAGACACACAAAATTATACCTTCCCACTGTTTTGAATGGCCTATGCCATGTTTCTTTCCTTCATAATTAAACAGAAACTGATTCTTTTCTTTTTTAAATTATTATTAATCTTTTAGAAAGAGAAGAAGGGAGAGGGAGAGAGAGAAAAACATCCATATGAGAGCAAAACATCAGTTGGCTGCCTGCTTCATGCACCCTAACCATGGATTGAGCCCACATTTTGGGCATGTGCCCTGACCTGGAATCAAACCAGTGACCATTTGGTGTATGTGATGATGTCTAACTAACTAAGCCACACCATCCAGGGCAGAAAATGATTTTCTACTTGACATACTACTTTTAATTACATTGACAAAGTATTTAAATATTTTTAAATTAAATTTTATTGGGTTGACACTGATCAACATGAACATAGAGATTTCATATGTGGATTTATAAGGTACAAAGTCTGTACAAAGTACCATGTGTCCATAAACCAAGGTCAAGTCTTTTCCTGTCACCTCATATTAGGATCCCCATCTCCCTCCCACCACCTCGCAACCAATACACTGCTGTTTGTGTCCATAAGTTCCAGTTTTATATCCTACATATGAGTGAAATCATATGGTTCTCAGCTTTTTCTGTCTGACTTATTTCACTTAGCATAAATTAACAAGGAGTTATATGCATTGTCTCAAAAGTATCTCTTCAATGGTAAACATTTGTGCATCATCACTGTACAGCAATGAGCAACATGTATGGGTAGAAGGAGTATAGACACATACATTTATATCAGTGATAATTAATCACATTGTGTCCCTTTAGACCCATACTTTGAACTCCAAAATGCACCAAAATTATTTTTTGACTTATTAAAATGATAACCCAGTATAGTTCTTAATTCTAATATAAGTGAATTAGAATAGTATTTACTGAGACAAAAATAATAAATTATTCACAATCTAGAGCTATGCCCCACAGAATCCTCAAACTACCCTGAGGTGATTCATAGGATCCTGAAACAATGCATTTCTGCCAAATAATATAAACTTAAACTAGTTCATCACTTTTACTTATATCATATATTTGACTACTTCTCTCTGTTCAGCTGGAGCTTGATTACAAATATTTTTAAATCACTTCAATTTATGGTAAATTACTATGTGATTAAATAACTAGACTTGAGTAAGCACTT
>PVJC01011801.1:0-40894 GCA_004026665.1 Murina feae | reverse complement strand
GAGAATGAAAAGTTTAATTAAGGCACTGCCCCTAAAGTGATAAACATGCAGCTAATTATTTACTAAAATACTGTTAGTCTAAAATTGAGGTACTATTATAAGAACAAAGGGCTTTGGACTTGCAGCACTGAGTTGGAGTTTCAGGATATTTAGAAGGTGGTCAAATGGAAAGAAAGAGCTGGAAGTTGCAGGTGGAAGTAGGAGGAGTCATTGGAAAGCTACACATTTGCAGAGCACTGACCCTTCTCTCTGGACGTCATTTTTCTCATCTGTAGAATGAGATTAGATGCCATCATCTCTAAAGCCTATTAAACTTCACTCTTCCAAGATACTGACTTTTGTCTCTGACTTCTATTTCTCATGTATCGATATGCTGGAAAGTCAACGCACAAAGAAGCCCACTCTTCTGCAGGAATAATACAATTAAACTTTAATATGAACAGTTTATTGACAGATTTATCTGCTCTCAGCTGTGAGCTTTTGAAACACATTAAAAACAGGCAACTGGAAGGCTAAGACTTCCCTTAACAAGGACTGATGACATCCCTGAGTGCATTGGATTCTCCCTCCGGCATTAAAACAGCAGGGGCTTGTGCTCCCCTTGGGTGGAAAAGGGGTTAAGTGTCAGGCATGATGTATTACTAGGGACTGTCATGGAAAACGCTGAGGCCACTGCCCTTAGAGCAAGGCTCTTCGCTGGCCATCAGAGAAATAGCAAGGACACTCCGTCACCTCACCACATTTTATGGGAAAAGATGACTTTAGGCAAATGAAAGGCAACTTGTAAGTACTTATTTTAAGAAATTGCTCCCAAAGGTCTTAACAGACATTTTCTAAATGTTGGTCAAGCAGTTAATCAATTCAGGAGCCCAAAATACTTCCCATTTTGATTTATTTCAGAATCCAAAGGAAAGGAACACACAGGAGTGAGCTAGTGGCTAATAAGAAGGGAAACATCTTCCCTTAATTCACTGAGGCAGTCAGAGTTTGAAAGCTTAACTAATTAAAGGAGACCTTCCTCACTTCACCGGCGGGGACATATTTGAGTTTCAGACATGGTTTGGTTTCCCTTAAGTACTAGTAACAGAGGGCTTTGTTCAATGAAGTGTGCAAACTGGGGGAGTTATTAAATTGAAGAAATAAATTTACTTTTTTTAACTGAAATGCTGTGCATAATGTAATAGTTCCCCTCGTTCCTTTTCAACATTTATACGAAATGAAACATCTATAAAATAATTATTTATTATTTATTTATTTACTTTTGTAGGTCTATTTATTTAACATGCACTAAGGTTCAATTCTGATCTCAAATATGAGGTGTAAGGAGAAAATTCAGCTACATAATATTTAGCAAATGACCAAACTGCCACATGTTTCCTCTTAGACCTGTGCTGGTCAAGGAACATTAATAGCAGTGATAACAAAACTCTGTATACCTTGCCACCTTCAGCAAGGAGCAGCATCATGGGAGACACTCTTCTTTGGGATTTCCATATCATGGACAAATAGAGAGGATTGGGGTTACTGTTTTGAGCCTGCAGATCTCAATCAGGAGATTGATCACCTTCCTGCCTGAATAACTCTGGTTATCTGACTGGAAATTAGTGAAATCCTGACCTCTAGAATGGATAGATCTAAGACCTTAGGAAACTCCATTTCCTTAGGACCTTGCTCTTAAGTTCCTCTCTACCCATCAAAAATGAGACTTGCTTCCAGTTATAGAGACATGCATGGAGGTAGGTGCGTCTCAGGCCTGCAATAGACTCTCCTGTCCATCCATCGTCTGTTATCATCCAGCTCTTCTCTGAATCCATCTCAAGTTTGTATTAAGTGGAGACCTAGCCAGGTTATTCTTAATCAATGGGCTCTGAAACTTGGTGAAACTGGGAGCATTTCCCAAAGTGAGGGCCTTGGAACACAGGAATCAGCCAAGTCTTTGTTAAAAAATCAGATTACTAAACCCCACCTAAAACTACTGGGGGCAAGCCCAGGAATATGTATAAAACTTTTCTCTCTGAGTGATTCTTATATTCACTAATGTTGGGGAATGCCTAACCTAGTTCACTGACAGAAGAGCATAATAGGTAAGAAAATTGTAGAGTATAAAACTGCCTGGTATTCATCTGCTCTCCTCCCTATGAAATTGATGGGTAGTCTTCTAAATTGACACCTCCCTCCCACCAAAAATGCCAAATTGCTGAAAGGGGCCATTATTATAGGAGTTAAAGGCTCAGGACAAGGGCTGCAGCACTTAAGACATTCCAAAATTAGAGTGTAAGGTATTACACTCTAGGGCTGGCCCACTAAGGGACACGGAGGGGGACACTGTTGCATAAGTAGCTTGTCCATATTTAAGTCTCCAGATTTTTTTAAAAAATATATTTCATTGATTTTTTACAGAGAGGAAGGGAGAGGGACAGAGAGCTAGAAACATTGATGAGAGAGAAACATCAATCAGCTGCCTCCTGCACACTCCCTACTGGGGATGTGCCCGCAACCAAGGTACATGCCCTTGACCGGAACCAAACCTGGGACCCTTCAGTCCGCAGGCCGATACTCTATCCACTGAGCCAAACCGGTTAGGGCAGTCTCCAGATTTTTTAAGTCCACATTGATTTCATTGGTAAAAAGAAAAGTGGGGCCAGGCTGGTATGGCTCAGCAGTTGAGTACAGACCTATAAACCAGGAGGTCATGATTTGATTTTTAGTCAGGGCACATGTCTGGGCTAGATCCCCAGTAGGGGGTGTGCAGGAGACAGCTGATCAATGATTCTCTTTCATCATTCATTGATGTTTCTATTTCTCTCTCCTTCTTCCTTCCTCTCTAAAATCAATACAATTATATTTTCAAAAAATAAATGTGAATCATATTTCTCAGTAGCTTTAGTCTGTGCACATTTTATACAGACATATTCCTTGACATTGTTTTCTTTTTCTCAACCTGGATACAAACTGTTAATAGCAAGGTATTCTCAATATCCTGCAATGATTTTGACTCATCTGCTTATTATCACTTTTACTCAGATTTAAGTACCAGAGCAATCATAAGCATTTCTCCCTGCCAAGTGACTGATTTGACTCTCACTGTCCCAAATGTCGGAACTTTTGTCTTACCTTCATGAGTAGCGGGGACTGGGAATCACTACCACAGCTCAGAACTTACCTACTGGGCTTTTGCCATGCCTTCAAATAACCATTTATTTCAGATGATTTTCCTTCTGCATCTCTGTTATTTCTGGCACCTTAAATATGATCATTTTTATTTTACCTTTTGCACAGCCCAAGGTAATAAGCAGCAGCAGGTGCCATGAGTCATGCTGAGGGTTTCCCATGAAGGAGCCAAGTATGATTGCGCTAACAAAAGGTGCTTTGTTTAACACAGTCGATAAAAATCAGCCACACTTAATATATCCAATGCTTCTTGTCAAGGGGAAGGAAATTAGAAGCATGACTTGTGGCAGTATCTTTGTGGAAATCTGTTGAGGCAGAAGCATGCTTAGTCTTTGCCAGTTCTGGTAATGAAATACTAGAGACTAATTCACTTGTTGGAATTAGCTGATTATAAAATTAATAGAGGCCCGATGCACGAAATTCGTGCAAGGGCCTTGGCCCTTGCAGCCTCAGCTTCATCTGGAAGGACATCTGGAAGGTGGGTCAGCTGTCTGGTGTAATTAGCATATTACACTTTTATTATTATAGAAGATAATAACCTCTCTATCCTCTATCTATCTATCTATCTATCTATCTATCTATCTATATCTATCTACCTATTCAATCTTTGTCAGTCAAAATAGTACTCAGAATTTATTAACTATAGAAAGTATAGTTCAAAACATCTCAATCAATTCTCTTTCCGGGAAAGTAAAAACTTGAGAAACAATTGTTCACATTTATTGTGGAAACATACTATATGAGAAAGGACCATGAGAAGACAAATTAATTATTTAGTCCACAAACTTTAGCATGCAGCGTACTAGAAAAATGCCCATTATGCCTTGGCAGGCTCCTGGTATATGTTTCTGTCTCTCCATGGATAAAGTCCAAACCAAGGAAAATAAAGAGGCCAATGGTAAAATGCCTCTTTAAAAAATATCCCCAGACATTGTATCTTGGTCTTACTAAGTTTAAATAAGTTTTGGGTAAGTTTATCATGTATTTGGTAAGAAATCCAAACTTTGTGCATGTAACTTTCCTAGCTCCCTTTTTGAAAGCACCACTAGGAGCATTTTCTTCAGTATACCATTGGAACAAGCTGGGTCAGAATTTTATTTTTATATTACTGCAACATGTAATTTAATATAGCAGATTTCTATATTGGATGAATACCTTTTAGATTCTACATGTCTTTAGAGACTAAAATTCCAAAAAAGCAAACAGAAAACCAACTCCACAAATAATAACTCCCCCTCCCCAAATTTAAAAATATAGACAGAGAATTAAATTCATGGACAATAATGACTTAAAGTCCATAAATTTAACTATTCTCCATTTACAACCATTTAGGAAGTAACTGATTTCCCTTAGCTAACATTTAAACTAAGACTAGAGCACCTGCACATTACTATAAACTTAATAGCATGTAAATACAAGACCACCTAGGATTATTACCAGCTATTATAAACACTTAAGGTGGAAAAAATAGAATTTAAATGCTACTTTCCCATCCTGTAATGGGTATTTCAACTATTCCCCATGAACCAGTTCGCTCATCAGAAGACATAGAAGGTTGGCACTTCCCAACTCTTTGAAATTCTGCAGGACCATAGACTTTGTTTGGCCTATATAATGTGAACAAAAGTGACGCCTGCCACTTTCTTGTAAAGCATTTTATTGTCAATGCTCCACTCGGTAATCTGCCCAGACATCTTGATAGTATATGTGATGTGGAGGCATCATAAGATTAGAGCAGCCAGGAATGCTGAGCTTTCACATGGAAGGAAATTAACATGGGGTCTAGTGGACTTTGTACGAATGTGTAATTTTTCT
This sequence comes from Murina feae, assembly GCA_004026665.1. Lineage (NCBI taxonomy): Eukaryota > Metazoa > Chordata > Mammalia > Chiroptera > Vespertilionidae > Murina > Murina feae. The sequence continues at coordinate 35,908 of PVJC01011801.1, read as the reverse complement.
TCATCTTTATTGTATAGTTTTAAGGGACATACCTTGATGTTTGGATATGTGTATACATTGTGAAATAATTGCCATGGTCAAACAAATTAACATATCCATCACCTCACATAGTTGGTTTTTCTGTTTTGTTTTGTTTTCTTTTTCATGGTAGTGAGAACTCTTTAAGATGTACCCTCCTGCCAAATGTCAAGTGTACAATACAATATTGTAGCTATAGTCACACTGCTAGACAGTAAATCTCCAGGACTTATTCATCTTGCATAACCAACTGTGTGCAATCTGAGGGCCATGTGTTCCTGCAGCATGGCCGTAGGGGAGCTTCTACTTGCTACACATGTCAGAACTAAACAGACTTCTGAACTCATAGAGATTGGGGGAAATTTTGACACTTAGAACTTTTGTGGGGAAAGAGAAAAAGAGAACGGGACATATGAGTTTCATAGCAAATTATTGCACCTTCTAGAAATGGTGTAGTAGGACTTTCTCATTTCACATATAAATGACTTAGAGATCAGAAAGAGGAACTGGTCAAATTTAAATATTTGTCAGTAGTAAAGTCTGTTAATATTTTGCATGCTAATTCACAGGGAAAGAATCTAATCTAATCTAATAAAAGAGTAATATGCAAATTAAACCCCACCCCATTACACCTACAAGCCATGCCCATAAGCCACGCCCCCAACCAATCAGGAGCCAATATGCAAATTAACTCAACTAAGATGGTGGCAGCCACAGAGCTGGAGTTGCCCCGGGCAATGGAGGAAGCCAGGGCCCTGAGGGCCCTGAGCTCTACTCAAGGCTACAAAGTTTCAATTATAGAAGATAAACAAACCCCAGATACCTGCCAGGCTGGGACCTTGGGTTGCCAGGGGCAACCCAGGCTTTGAGTGGGGGACCAAGGCAATAAAGTTTCAATTATAGAAGTTAAATAAATCCCAGATACCTGCTTCCAGCCAGGCACCCCACTAGGGACCTGAACCCTAAAGGGGCTGTGGGCAGCCTGAAATGGCCCTCTGCCCCTCACTCAGGCTGGCCAGGCACACCAGCGGATGGATATCCCCTGAGGGGTCCCAGACTGGGAGAGGGCACTGGCCGGGCTGAGCCCCCTCCCCTCAAATGCACAAATTTTGTGCACCGGGTCTCTAGTAAGAGAAATAAAAGAATGAGAACAGACCAGAAAGAAAACACTGTAGCTGTTTATAATTTTAATCAGATTTTGATCAAAATGGCCAGTGGAAATATGAGAATCCTGAATTCAAACTCAAAGTTGTACCTGCCATTCTACTTGAGTAGAGAAATGAAGCCCCATGCAGTAATGCTGGCATATGGTCCCAGGCTGAGTTTATCCTACCACCAAGAGACACTGGGAGATTAAAGCACTCTGATTTGTTATGTGACTTTTATGAAAAATAACAATTTTAGAAAAGCATGTAGTGCTTAAAATAATGCAAAGAAAGCTAGCTAATAGCAGAGATGAGGTGAAAATGAATTTTTTGATTGGTAGTTAATTGGGGGCAGTATTATTAAAGACATGACTTCTATTTCCAAGCTGAGGACATTTAGACAGGTTATTTAACTTCATTAAATTCACTTGCCTTACTGTAAGAATTGATTGAATTCTAAATGGCGTTCCCACTTTACTTTTTACTTTTTTACCTCCACCAACCCTCAATGACTTCTTTTATTTCTAATATCAAGGTACCATCTGTAAGAAGTAATGTGAAGCTGTAATCAATTTAGCAAAGAAGAGTAGAGATAACATAGCTAATTCTTAAACACTTCCTTCATGCCAGTGCCAATTACCGACACTTACTGTTGGAGGAGCAAATTCTTTCCTTCCTGTCTCAGCACTCCCACTGCCTTTTAGGTTAGATTCTTCCTGCCTTAGGAACTCTACACACTTCCCATCCCCCTCCCCAGCTCCTTTTAATTGTGCTATATGGAAACTTTGTGGTACCTTACGCAAGAAATTTCCCCTATAATTAATAAATTTCCACTAGTGATCCTTCTATCAGCATTAACTGAAAATCGGTATTCTCCAATGGATTACTTTTCCTAAATTCCTTTTCCAATCATTCTTGGCTCCATTGCCTTAACAATTGTTGAGGCAAGTTGATGGAGTCAGACTTTTTAAAAACCTCTGTCATGCTATGGCTACTTCCAGACTCTAGTATTTCCCTTGGAGTTTTATGCCATCCTCTTTAGTCTCCTTTAGAAGACCAATTATGTTCACCAAATTCATCTGTCTACACACAGGGCACTTCTCCATCTGTTGAAATGAGTATAATATTTCCTTTAAACATTTCCTCTCGATTCTGGTTTTGTTTTTTCTTTGCCATTGCCTTGACTTTTACATTTCTTCCATTTCAGATACATCCTATATAATAAAAGAGTAATACACAAATTAACCATCCGGGACAAAGATGTCAGTGCCCATAGCAGTGGGGAAGGATGCTGGTGGCATCACCATCACCCTGGCAATATGAGCTGAGCAGGCATTACCTCAGTAGGTCACACTGCCCTGGAGCAGGCAAGCACCACCAGCAGGCAGCCCACAATGGGGCCTGCTAGCAGCCGTGGTGATCAGGAGCAGGAGCAGAGCATACAGGCAGCTGGCAGGCAGCCCATGTTTGGGGGCCTGTTCCTGGCAGCCACAGTGATGGGGAGCAGGAGAGAATGAGCAGGCGACCCATGGGCAGCCTACAGCGGCCTGCTCCTGGGTTGCTGGGACATTCCTAAACAGGCAAGCGTGGCCGGCAGGCAGCATCCAGCCCTGGCCACAGCTTAAAGGAGAAAACAACACGCAGGCAAGGCCAGGAGCCTGAGAGATCAACACAGAGGGGTGCCTGCTCCAAGCCTCCATGGTGTGGCGGGGGGCAGGCCCCCAGCAGGAACACACACACTCACTCAAACACACACACACATGGGGTGCCTGCTTCCAGCCTCCAATGCAGCTGGGGCATGCCCCCAGTGGGGACACACACATGGAGCCCCTGCTCTGAGCCTCCACAGTGTAGCTGTGGGCAGGCCCCCAGCTGACACACACATACACACACACACATGTGCCTGCCAGATTATGGCCATCGATAGGACATCCATTGAGGGGTCCCAGACAGTGAGAGGGGGCAGGCTGGGCTGAGGGACCCCAACCCTCCCCTGTGTATGAATTTCATGCACCGGGCCTCTAGTAATAATAATAATAATAACAATAATAATAATAATAATGCCTACAAGACCTCATTATCTTTCAGTATGGGATATCTAAGATGCTTTCATGTGTGTGTGAGTGACCATAATATTTTTATCAGGCCCTTATTATAATCTGTTTTCTTTCTGACATGGTTTTCATCTTCTTCATAACTTTGAATCCCTGAAACCCTCCCAGTTCTTGTAATCTACCAACTTTATCTGAATTCACTTGGCTTCCTGCAAATCCTGGAACCCATAGTCAAACAATTCAGTGACATCTCATTAACATCTTGGAATTCTCCACCACCACTCTGGAGCTTCTATCAAGTCTACTTTATACATCTCTAACCCTGGATAACCCCAACAAACATCAGCTCTGCTCTTTCTGCTGGGTTGTTAGCAGTAGCCAAAGAAAGTAGAAAACTAAAATAATTGGGTCCACTGCAATTTCATGCTAAGTAAACACAGTTAGGTCTTCCTCCCTGCTGCTCAGCAATCCTTTATTTATTTATATGTGGGGGATGCAAGAGACATCTTTCACAGCAACTCCTCCACATTATTCCACATTACTCACTTCCTTAGGTTGTCACCCCTATACCTATTATCTGAAGGTATGAACCACACCTATGATATTGGGGTATTGGCAGAATAAAAAAGTTCTGACTTGAGTTTCTCTACTTTCTTCAACATCTCAAAATTATCAGTGTTCTTCTGGTATTTCCCTCTGTCTGCTACAGCATCACATAACATGGCACCCCTCATCTTTGCCAATGTTTTCTCCTACTCGCCTCATAACCCCTTCTCTTTCTTTCAGACCAGGTTCCCTAGATTAACTCTCTCCTTTAGCATTTCCTTCAGCTTCCCCCTATCTACAATATTTTTCTTTTACCATGTCAGAGAACATGACCAGATTATATTATTCTAGAAAAATCATTTTTTCTCTGTAGAATGACCAACTTATCTCTATTCTGACATTTGAATAAAATTACGGTCTCTGCCTCTGTCTGCCTTTTGAGGTCCTGATGCTTGTTATTTATACTAACTTTGGGCATCCTCTCTGAATTTCTGGTAAGTCAAATACAATATTTGAATATTAAAGAGAGCTATAAGGATATTTGGAGCTAATAATGACATGAGTTTCATTGTCCATAGAAGACTAGGTGCAAAAATTTGTGGGAAAACTGCAGCAAGTTGGAAGGGAAGATAAAGAAAGTAGGAATGGGTGATGCTAACAACTAACTGAAGGAATAACTCCAAGACAGATTGTTAATCATTCAAACCACAGTGTCCAAGCTTATGGAAAACACAGATTGTGGATCAGTCCCTAAGGAGTCCAAAATGGCCCCTCATGTAGTAGCAAGAATTTTGGGTCCATAACAGGAAGGTGGCCCCAGGAGATGTCTAAAACCAAACAATAAATAGGTATGTGACCAGGACTAGTAGGAAGGCTGGTGATGAGACTCCTATTTTATTTTAATATATATTTATTGTTAAAAGTATTTCAGATGTTCCCCATTTTCACAATATTTACCTCTTCCACCCCTCAGCTTCCTATTTTAGATATGAGTTCACTGAGACACAAGGGCCATGTCTTTCTTAGATTAGTATTTTCATAACTGGTGAGCTTTTGATCAGATAAATTGATTTACCAGAATTTAATGCACAGACTAGGAGTTAAGGAATATTCAGTGAAGTGAAATGAAAGGTAATCAGATAATTACAAAACTTAGGACTGGAAACACTATTTGCAGATAGATGGTGGGAAACTACAACTTGATGACTACACAGTGTTCAAAGTTGACACCAAGTTTAATTCAGGAACACAAATTTCAGATTCTGCTCCCTTTTTTAAAACATATTTTTATTGATTTCTGAGAGAGGAAGGGAGCGGGAGAGACAGATAGAAACATCAATACTGAGACAGAAATATTGATTGGCTGCTTCCTGTATGCAACCCAGGCACGTGCCCTGGAGGTCAGGTTTAGGAATCTCCAGGCCAGACTCACTGCTCTTGGGGTGGGAAGGTATCTCCTGATATATTGCTATTCATGGTCAGAATTGACTTGTAGCTCAGTCTGCAAGTAATCCTCCCAATGTATAAGGCTGAGAAAGCTTGGCAAAGGTAAGTGGCCAGTTCTCACTTCCTTTTGGTAAGCTTTTCTTTCCTCCAAAAAAGATTGAACTTCTTCATTTTTGGATGTATACTGACTCCATCTTCAAGTGAATTGAACTCAGATTGCTTACTGAGGCAATTCATATTATCTTTAAACCTTTCTGTTGTAGCAGTTATTGTGGTCTGTATGACACATCTCTACAATCTGTTGAGAGACCTTGTAATACACACACATAAAAATTTCCAGTGGAAAGAAAAGGTTCAGAATTCACTTTGTAAATGGGAAGATGAAAGTGTCTCATAGTGGTCCTATTGCAGTGAGAGGTCCTATAGAAGCAAAGGTCTGGTTCAAACAATAGGAGTTTTCAGTAAAATCCCACGATCAATGCTGGTAAGTAGAAATGCTTACTTTATTGACATAGCAAAATTCTCACCCAAACACAGTGCCAGTCTGGTCTCTGCTGGGCAGCGTTTGAGGCAGGAGAGCAGTTTCATGCCTTCCTGGTCCCTAGATAGATTATTGGTTTTCATTTTCCACTGACCAAACACAATATGCATCATGAAAGTGGGACCTCTCGGAGGCTTGATTAGAGAAATATGAATAAAAGAGGATGGTATGGTGAACCCACCCAGAAGTTCTGCTAGTTATTTCTACCTCCTTGATAATGTATACAAATAGACATATGCTTTTTGTTTGAGGTATTTAGTCTTTAATATAATTTTATAGTTTTATCTATATATATAAAGAGCCAGGAGCCATCACAACTGAACGAACAACTGATTAGATGACCAAACAGGCTGAGGGGGGACAAGGCTGGCAGGGGGGTTAGTGAGGGATGACCAAACGACTGAGCAGCAGGCTGCATGGGTGACCAGGCCGGCAGGGGGCGCAGTTGGTGGCAACTAGGATGGCAAGGGGGCAGGTGATGGGTGACTAGGCTGGCAGAGGGGGGCACTAAGGGACAACCATGCCAGTAGGGGGGGCAGTTGGGGGCAACCAGGCTGGCAGGGGGGCAGTTGGGGATGAGCAGGTTGGCAAGGGGGATCAGTTGAGGGCACGGGCCAGTAGGCAGAGGCAGTTAGGGGTGATAAGGCTGGAAGGGGGCCAGTAGGGGAGATCAGGCTGGCAGGCAGGTGAGCAGTTAGGAGCTAGCAGTCCTGGATTGTGAGAGGGATGTTCAACTGCCAGTTTAGGCCTGATCCTCAGTCAGATATCCCCCGAGGGGTCCTGGATTGGAAAGGGTGCAGGCTGGACTGAAGGGACCCTCCCCTTGTGCATGAATTTTGTGCACCAGGCCTCTAGTTGAGGTATAATCGACATTTAATAAACAATATTAAAAGTGTACTACATGTTAATTTTTCAATCAAGACAATGAACATATCTATCACACTCCACAATTTTTTATGCCTTTTTGTAACTCCTTTTGATCTCTTCCTCCCTCACATCCTTGTCCCTAACCCAGACCATAGCTGATCTGATTTCTGTTACTATAGCTTTGTTTCCTTTTTACAGTCTCATATAAATGGAACTATACAGTTTAGGCTCTTTGTTATTTAGCTCCTTTCATCAGCAAAAGTATTTAGAGATAAATTCATGTTGTTGCATATATTAGTAGTTTATTCCTTTTTAATGTTGAACAGTATTCTATGCTATGAATATATTGTAAATTATTTATTCATTTGCATATTAATAGATATATTGATTGTTTCCAGTTTTTAATTTTCTATGACAAATAAAACTGCTATGGGCATTTATGCACAAATAATTTGGACATATATTCTTATTCCTTTTGGGTAAATATCTATGAGTAGAATTTCTGGGTTGTATATTATGTTTATGTTTAACTTTTTAAGAAACTGTTAAACATTTCCCAGATTAGTTGAACCATTTTACATTTCTACCAGCAATAAATGTGAGTTCTAACTGCCTCATTTTCTCACCAATAATTTATAAGATTATTCTTTTTAATTTTAGCTTTTTTAGTGGGTATGTAGTAATATTTTTTGTGATAACAATTTGCATTTTCCTAATGACTAGTGATATTGAGCCTCTTTATTCATATTTATTTGCTCATCTATCTCTTTTTGAAATGTCTATTCAATTATTTTTGCCTATTTATTTATTTTTTTAATTTTTAATTTTTTATAAATTTATTGATTTTTTTTTTTACAGAGAGAAAGGGAGAGGGATAGAGAGTTAGAAACATTGATGAGCGAAACATCGATCAGCTGCCTCCTGCACACCTCTTACTGGGGATGTGCCCACAACTAAGGTACATGCCCTTGACTGGAATCGAACCTGGGACCCTTCAGACCGAAGGCCGATGCTCTATCCATTGAGCCAGGGGTATTTTTGCCTATTAAAAAAATTGTCTCTTTAACATTAATTTGTAAGTATTCTTTATTCAAAAGTCAAATTCTTTCTCATATATGTGTTTTGCAAGTATCTTCTCAAAGTTTGTGGTTTGTCATTTCACTCTTATTGAAGTATCTTTTGAAGAAATTTTGTTTCTTATTTTTGATGAGGACTAAATTATTGATTTTTACATTTATAGTTCATTGTTTTTGTATCTTATTTAAAAAGCTGTTGTTAAACCCAAGGTCATTATGATTTTCTTCTATGTTTTTTTTTTTTTGAGATGATTTAGATTTTTAATTCTTACATGTAAGCTTATGCTCAACTTAAATTTAAGTTTTATGTAAGCTATAAGTTAGATATTAATTTCTTGCATATAGTTATCCAGTGGTTCCAGCACCATTTCTAGAAAGCTATTCCTACTAAGTTATCTTGGTATCTTAACCAAAAGACAATTGACCACATGAGTGTGAATTAAATTTTCCATTCAGTTTTGTGGTTCTATTTTTTTTCTCTCTTGATGTCAATGCCACATTATCCATGTTATTAAAATGTTATAATCAGTTTAGAAGTGAGGTAGATGACTCTTTTCCAGAACAGAATTCTTTCCTGAATTACAGACATTTCCAAGTTTCCAGAATAGAACGCTTTTCTGAATTACAGACATATATACCTAAATGCTTGCTATGGGTCAATTCCTTAGGAATCCCCCAAATAACTAAAAAAAAAAGTTCAAATCTAGACACAACTTTTTCACTCTAGTTTACTCTTCCTCCTATATTTTCATTTTTATTAAGGGCATTATAAACCACCCAGAAACCCAGGAGTCTCTCTCTCTCTCTTTTTTTTTTCTCTCTCTCTTTTTTAAATCTTTCAGTATAACTCAGTTATATAAATTTTAACTTCAACTATCTCGTCGACCACTTTTCTCCATAACCATTGCCACTGCCTTTGCAAAAGCTTGTGTCTTTTCCTTTCAGGATTATTGAGATGGCCTCTAGTTTCCTTCACTCTAGTTTTACCTACACTTGCCCATCAGAACAAACAATCACATAATTTTCTTTACAAAATTCTTCTTCAATAGTTTCCAATCAGTGATAGAATAGTTCAGTTTCCGTCATTGCCATCCTTGCCTTTCCCCTAAACTCCCTGCACTGCTGCTATCACAATTGAGCAGGTTTCCTTACTCCCACCATTTTCTTTCGAGCCCTTGTGCATTTGTTCCCACTGCTCTCTCTAAGGGAGTGTCTTCTTTATCAATCATTTATGTGTCAGGCTCAGGCTTTATGTGTCTGTGATGCTTTTGCTGGTCTCCCCATTACAGTTGGGATTCTTTCTTTGATGCTTCACTGCCCTTGGCTTTGTTTTGTTTATATGACTGTGCCCTAGGAAGACTCTCTGAGCCTCTTAGGAAAAGGACCACATGCTATTTTATTTTTCTAACCCCTTTACCCAGCATGATACTGGTCTAGAGGGAGTGTTGAAAGTATGTTTAATGGCTGAAGAACATATGTACTGGTTGAAATATATATTTAATGGTTGAATAAATAATACATCAGATACTTATATACACAAACTTAGAGATGGTGAATTAGAACAGAATGGATGGGGTAGAGGGTGGGTGATGCTCAGGAGCCTGAAATCAGAGGAGCTTCTTCAGAGGAAGTGGTTTGGTGGTGAGCACCTGATATTCGGACCTTGAACTTAATCTCGACATCAATTTTCACTTTGCCCTACTATAGTTTCAATGCTATTGAGTCAGTTTTACCCAATCACTCACAACAATTTTATCTAGTTTGTTAAGAGTCTGAGGCAGAGAATTAGGGCTAAAATTCCCATTAGGAAGATAAACCCAGACAAAACATTCAAGCGCTTGGTTGTCAAATAATAATTACATATTTTTTGAAGGCTTACCTTGCTTTAATAGTAAGAAGCTATTTGGGAAACCATGTTGAAGGCCTTACTTGCCCCCAAAGGAAAGGTGATGGTGGAGATAAAGACACAATAAACGGCTTGAGGAATTCTATTAGTATATTTTTTGGGGAAAAAAGTAATTGACCACTGGCAGAACCAACATTTTAATCACATTTTCTCTTCCATTGACTCATATTCTTTCAATACAGCCTGCTGCTCACTGAATTGGAACACTGTGCTTCTTAATCTTGCTCCTTTTACTGAAGTTCACCTCATGGTTAAATACTTTCAATGCTTTCACATTCTTTAATAAATGTTATTAAATGATGCTTAAAGGCCTTTGACACAGTGAATAGTTTCTTTACTTTTAAGAGTGGAGATAGTCGAATGTACTAAATATGGTTGCTGTCATAGAGCAGAATAGTGAAAGGAAGAAGACTCAAAAGCAGTGATGTTAGTGTGAGGGGCAGGACAATTCAAGTAAGATTTTCATGCCCACTACCTTTTCACCCCCTTTTTGATCTTTGTATAAACTCTTTTCACAGACTTAGCATTTTACATGAAAAGTAACACAAAAAAGTTTTCAGAGTGTTTTGTTTTTTTTTCAGGTGGGGTGGAATGGCAAAGTCTATGGAAAGAATAGTGGAACATCAACCATTGCAGTTGGTGAAGGCTGATGAGAAATAGACATGTCAGATAAGTAAAGTTTCAGGAAGGTCATGATTAGCACCACAGGAATATTGGAAATTCCAGCTGTGACAGAGCTGTCTTCATTCCCAGGTTCACTGCCCACTAAAAAATGGGTTTTCACAACTAAACAATCCATCAATCATAAATCTATTCACTGTGCTGGATGTTATGGAGAACCATAAATCAAGTATAAGATAGTACTTACCTCCTAAAAGCTTATGGATTTTCTAGGAGGGCAAGACCATGCTGGCATTTTCTCCAAAGAGGATACTCAGTTGCTCTGCTGTTGCTATGGTCCTTGGAGTCCTCTGGAAAACAAAACAAAATAAGCAAAACAAAACACAAAAACAGGGTAAAGAGTTAAGTGAAAAAATAGAAGGGCCTTGGGTTCAGAATCTTAGTCCTAGTTAAATGCCTGAGATAAAACAGCTTCAGAGGAATATTTGGCACTCAAGGGAATCATACAAGAGGGAAACAGTGGACCATTCTGTTTTCCCCTCTAGTTCCTCTGTGAAGGTACCACCTAATCATTATTATATTATTAATTAAAAATGTAATTGTTGCCCTGGTTGGTTTGGCTCAGTGGATATAACGTCGATCTGGGGACTGAGGGCTCCCAAGTTTGATTCCGGCCAGGGGCACATGCCTGGGTTGTGGGCTCGATCCTCAGTGGGGGGCGTGTGGGAGGCAGTCAATCAATGGTTCTCTTTCATTATTGAAGTTTCTATCTCTCTCTCCCTCTTCTTCTCTGAAATCAATAAAATATATCTTAAAAAATTTTTAAAAATGTAATTGTATGACCTAATTCACTGGCTAATGCTCAGACACTTGGGCAGAAGTGTCTGAAACCAGGGAGGTTTACTATGCTAATACAGCATGGACTTTTTTACTGCTGCTTCTTATACACTTGCCCATCAGTAAGGTGCTGGTCTAACAAGTCTAAATCCATCCATTTCACTGAGATAATTATGTTTTTTCTGTTTCCAACACTTGCAGAAATCTCAGTAGTTCTTCAGTGGTAAGGCCCACTCGTCCATTGATGCTCTTCAATTTGTCTCCGTATTCAAAACTGGTCCATTGAATGTAATTTGGCTTTCTTCAGCCTACATAAAAATATTTCACTGCAGTCGTTACCCCTGGGTCACTGTGTGCTTACCAGTCTTACATTTATATTAAAATGTGATTCTACTCATGTAATTCTTCCTTAATCAAAATACAGTCAAAGGTAACTTGTGGCTTCCAACTAGATAACTCTCAATGTCATCTTGTCTTTAAAACGTCTATATATATAAAAGGCTAAGCGACCATCTGACTGTCCCACCTGCTGTTAGGTATGATGCACCCTGACCACCAGGGGGCAGATGCTCAACGCAGGAGCTGCTGAGCTGTGGTGATTTAGCAGCAACGGTTCTCGGGTGACCCATACTGGAACCAGAGAGGAGGGAGCCCAATTCCAGGGTGCATCACTCTCCATCCAGGACCCTCAGGGATGTTGGAGAGCCGGTTTCAGCCCAATCCCTGCAGGCCAGACTGAGGGATCCCACCTGCCAGAGGGACCCTGCTCACTCTGCAGATGCCCTTCAAGCTGTGGTGCTGCTCCAGGTGCAGCTGGTCAGGGAGGGACAACTGGAGGTTGGCTTCAGGGCATGTCCAGCCCATCTTGCCCAGTCCCACTCCACCTTCTAATTAATTTCATTTCAATGTACATGAGTCCATGCACTGGAGCACTAGTAGGAATATAATATGCAAGCACTTGGTTCCTTAGCCATAATTTATTAAACGCCCACTATATATTAACATTTATATGGGCCATAATATCTCATTTAATATGTAATCCATGTCTGTAGACAGAGGCCTGGAAAGGGTTAAAATAACTTTCCAAATAGAACGGTAATTTCCAATTGCAATCTCTCTGATTTCAAGCAGTATAGATTTTTTCCATGTTAAATGTCTTGGTGCTGATAGCACACTAGAAACAATTGAAATCTCTGCCTTGAGATACATGTCAGTGTAAAGATTATTTCCAAATCTTAACATTTACAGGGCCATTAAAATATTCCTTAAAAGACTGCATATTTCTTTTTTAACTTTTGGAGAAACACAGAGTAATCTGGATTAACTGGATAATTAGTGCCCTCAACTGATATAGATGTGTAAAAAATCAGCAATTCTCACAAATACAATAAGGTCCTAAAATAATTATTGATTTTACGCATTAATTAAATGCCCACTGTGTTCCAGATACTGAAATAGGTGCCAGAAATACAAAAATATTATTATTCTCAATTAACAGTAAAATGGCAAAACTGAGTCAGTCATCTCAGCAGAGAAAATGTTAGAGATAAGCAGATAATTAGCTAGTTTGACAGCTAGCAGTTTTTACACACTGGACAGTTCCTTATAATTACTAAAAGATTAGGGAAAAGTAGCACCCTCCTAAAAATTTATTTCATACCTATCCTCTCTTCCTTAGTACTCTCAGTTTATAGTGTATTTCCTAATTTTCTGAGAAAATAGAAATAATCACAATAAAACTTACATAATATCATGTAACCTCATTCACCATCTAAGGTGCTTCTAGGACTGAATTCATCCCAGCATCCCAAGGATATCACTATAGTAATTCACCCTTGCCCATCATTAATAATTATTTTTAGTTTTTATAAACAATTATTTTAGAGTAGTTTTATGTTCATAGCAAAATTGGAAGTACAGAGATTTCCCATATATTCCCTGGCTTAAATTTCTTCCATTATCAACATCATACTCCCTGGTATAGTTGTTACACTGATGAGCTTACATTGACATATACAAGCTCTATAATATAACTTAAGGTTCACTTTTAGTGTTGTACATTCTATAAATTTATATGAATATTATAATGATATGCATTCATTATAATAATATACAGAATACTTTTACTCTTCCAGAAATACTCTTTTATCCACCTATGTCTCCCCTTTTATTTACTAGCCTTTGTCTACCACTAATCTTTTTAATGTCCACACAGTTTTGCCTTTTTTAGAAAGTTGTATTGTTAGATCAGACAGTACATAGTGTTTTCAGATTGGCTTCTTTCAGTGAGAGTATGAATTTAAAGTACCTACATGTCTTTCCATGGCTTGATAGCTCATTTATTTAGTCCTGAATAAGAATCCACTGCCTGATGGAATGGAGTTTATTGTCCATTCACCTCTTGAAGGACATTATGTATACTTATGCTTGCAAGTTTATACAATAATGCAGGTTTTGGTTCGAAAACAGTTTCAACTAATTTAGCTAACAAGGAACATGGTTGCTGGTCTTATGGTAAGATAAATTAATTGTCTAAGGAAATACCAAACTGCCTTACAAAGCTATATCATTTTGCATCTCCACCAGCAATGAATGGGAGCTCCTATTGCTTCACATTCTCATCAGCATTTGATGTCAGTGCCCCATATTTTGGCCACTATAATAGGTATGTAGTGGTATCTCATAATTGCTTCAATTTGCATTTCCCTGATGACATATAATGTGGAGAATTATTTTGTATGCTTATTTGCCATCTGAATATCTTCTTTGCTGAGGTGCCTGTTAAGGTCTTTGGCCATTTTTTAAAACAAGTTGTTTGTTTTCCTAATTTTGAGCTTTAAGAATTCTTTGTATATTTTGCACAACACTCCTTTATCAGATGTGTCTTTTAATAAAAATTTTTGTTCACTTTTTTACAGAAAGGAAGGGACAGGGATAGAGAGTTACAAACATTGATGAGAGAGAAACATCGATCAGATGCCTCTTGCACACCCTCTAGTGGGGATGTGCCCGAAACCAAGGTACATGCCCTTGACAGGAATTGAACTTGGGACCCTTCAGTCCACAGGCCAATGCTCTATCCACTGAGTCAAAATGGTTAGGGCCAGATGCGTCTTTTGTCAGCATTTTCCCCAGTCTGAGATTCATGTTCTTAGTCTCTTGACATTGCCTTTTGGAGGGCACAACTTTTTAATTTTAATAAAGTTAAGCTTATTGGTTATTTCTTTCATGGATCATGTTTATCTAAAAAGCCATTGCTATACCTAAGGTCATCTAGTTTTTCTCCTACATTATCTTCATTGAAATTTATAATTTTATATTTTGCTTATAGGCTATGATCCGTTTTGAGTTAATTTTATTATTAAGAGTGTAAAATCTATGTCTCTGTATATTTTTTAATGTGGATGTCCAGTTGTTCCAATCACAGTTGTTGGAAAGTCTACCTGAGCTCCATTGTCAAAGATCAGTTGACTATATTTACATGGATCTATTTCTGGGTTCTCTATTCTGTTCCATTAATTTGTTTTATTTATTTTTCACCAGTACCACATTGTCCTGATTGATGTAGCTTTATAATAAGTTTAAAAGCCAGATAGTGTCAGTTCTCCAACGTAGTTCTCCTTCAATCTATTGTTTCTTAAATTCTCACTTGAGGATATTTTTCCATTGATTTTTAGAGAGACTGGAAGAGAGATGGAAAGACAGAGAGAAATACTGATGTGAGAGAAATACATGGATTGGTTGCCTCCTGCACATGCCCTGACCAGCACCCAGGCCTAGAATGAGCCCCCAACCGAGGTACATGCCCTTAAATTGAACCTGGGAGCCTTCAGTCTGCAGGTAGATGCTCTAGCCACTGAGCCAAACAAGATAGGGCTCTCCTTCAGTCTTAAAAGAGGAAAACAGTCTCTAATGTATATACTCTAGAAGCCTGATGCATGGAATTCATGCAAGAGTAGGCCTTTCTTCCCCTGGCTGCCAGCACCAACTTCCCTCTGGCACCTGGGACCTGGGCTTTCCTGGTAGCCCCAGCTTTGTCTGGAAGGACATCTGGTCTAATTAGCATATTATGCTTTTATTATTATACTAGAGGCCCGGTGCACAAATTTGTGCATGGGTGTGATCTGGCCAGCCTGCCCCGATCTGGGCCCATCAGGGCTGGGCCAACTGGGGGGAGAAGCTGCAAAAGGTTGGATTGCTGGCCTCGCCCTCAATTGGTGTGATTGGCCAGCTGCAGTGTTGTTTCATTCATTCTGGTTGCTTGGCTTTTATATATATAGAAGGTACATATTTATCTTCACCCACAGTCTTTATCACTTCTTGAAAATCAAAGTTTCTATGTAGAATCATTTTCCTAAGTCTAAAGAACCATGTTTACATTCCTTTTAGTGTAGATCAACTGAGAAACAAGTCTCCATTTTTATTTATCAGAAAGGGTTTTTATTTTGTTTTCATTCTTGACTGCTATATTTTCAACATATAAAATTCTGAGTTGGCAGATTTGGGTTTTGTTTCCCCCTTTCAGTATTTAAAGATCATGTTTTACTATTTTGTGGATTTCATTGTTTCTGATAAGAAAGCAGCTACCTTTCACATCTTATCACCTATTCATGTAATGTGACATGTTTTTTGGCTACTTTCATTTTTTTTTTTTAATTCAAACTTTCACAATGATGTACCTAGATTTGATTTCTTTTGTATTTATTCTCCTTGGAGTTAACTATACTTCTTAAATCTATAAAGTTATAGCCTTCATTGACTTGTGGACTTTTCAGCCATTACTACATCAAATATTTTCTCTGACCTCTTCCTGTTCTTCTTCTAAAATTATGAATATATTGTGTAAATAATTTAGTACATTACCACATACTTTTGATCTTTTCTTCCTCCCCCCCCCCCATTTTTTTCTTCTTCATTTCATAGTGGGCACTTTTGTTTCTCAATTTGAAAGTTCCTTGAATATTTCTTCCTTCACCTCTTGTCCACTGTGGAGTCCATTTAGTGAAGTATTCATTATTTCAGACATTATATTTTTCATTTTTAAGATACATTTGGTCCTTGTTTATAGTATTTAAGTTTTTGTGGATTTTCCCGTTCTTTCATTATGAGCCTATATTTTTAATACATTGGTTCAATTATAATAGTTTTTTTTAAATACTTGTATGCTAATTCCAATATCTAGATCACTTCAGAATAATTTTCTTTTGATTACCTTTTCTTTTGACTATGGTTCATATACTCTAGTTTCCTATATGTATAATTTTTATTGCATAATTGACTTCGTTGATGCATTATAGAGATGCTGAATTCAGTTATGCTTCTCTGAAAAGTCATGGTTTTTATTTTAGCAGGCAGTGAAATTATGGTCAATCACCTTCATTAGTTTACAGTTTGTGTGAGGACCTATTTTAGTTCTGACTTTTATTTTAGGTATTTCCTTAGTCAAATCTTAAGAGTAAACACTATTTCCCCAGTACCCTTATCTGTTTGTTTTTTTTATCTTTCCCAAGTGTAATCAAATAAGTATATGTAAATGTATGCACATAATTTTAATTTGTGTGTAGATATACACATGTACATATAGTTATTTTATCATTTTATAATTGTTATAAACTACTGTAGCATTTCTCAACTAGAATTAGGTATAAGTCTTTCTTGAAGTTTTTCTCTACATTAGCTATTTGATCATTAAGTTGTTTTTTTATCTCTTGAGACAGAAAATACTTCAATTTTGTCATCATAACTAATCACCTACAACCATCTTTAATCCGATTTTGAAACTGGATCTTTTTTTTATAAATGAAGAATTGGAATAATAAATTGAGCAAATATGAATACCTCAATACTCTTAAAGACTATCTATATCTCTAATATAGACAAGCTTAAAAATACAGATAACCAGATCCTCTCTGACTTTTAAGAGTATGTGGGGTTCTTTACATCTACTAATCAAATATTATTAAAAATATTAAAACACTGTCATAAAATGATCTCCTATTTTATATGCATTTTTAATAATTTTCTTCTGTGAATTACTTTATTCAACAAAGGTTTACTGAGCACCTGTATTTAGCAATTGAAGATTAAACGGTTTTAAAAAGTCCTGCCAGAGGTCATAAAGCAGAGGGTAGAAAGATCACTCTTTCTCTACTTATATTTTGCTTCATGACATTTACATTTAATTGTTGTTTTGTCTAATGCAGTGTTTCAGAAATGTTTAGGGGCTAGCTGGAGTAGTTTACAAACAACCTATTTAATTCTTTTAAAGCACAAGTACATGATTCAGCCCAATTAAGTACTTTTAACTTCAGATTTTAAGAAATAAATGAAACGAAATGAAACAAAACAAAACAAAAACAAAACAAAACCCCACCCTATTTGGGGCATTAGAGTAAAGGAACAGTTGAAAGTTACGCTAATAACCCCTAGTTTCCCACCCCCATATCAGGGTTGATTAACTCATGGTATGGAAATTATGCTCTTGTGAAGTATGTCTTACAAAAGATGTGATACTGGTTAAAAGCCCTTCTGAATCTCACATGGTTTGACTGTGTGCAGAGTTGAGGCTTTAGAAAAGTTTTTGAACAGGATGAAAATAATGATCATCACACAAGGTCCAGTGTGTAGCTATGACCTCACTGCTGTGTATGTCCCTTAGCAGTCCCAACACAAATACATGCATAAAGTTCCTGTCTGTTGAAAGAGGGTTAGCTTATTGTTTCACTCTAAGACACCTCAGAAACAAGAGTTTATCTTCTCATTGGTTTATGTCCTCTGAAGTGGAGATGTAATTTTATTGGGTTTAAATAAGTTTAATAAATTATTATTTTCCTGTATAACTCTACTTAGCTAGTAAAAATTTACTCTTAGAACAATCAATGTGCCATTTTGACCACTTCTTCTATTTAAATAATAAAATTCATGTTAGATATTGGAAAATGGTTATTATACATTGCTCTAGCTTTATTTTTTGCATCTTAGCTTTTAAGGTTGGCCATATCCAACAATACTTCAAATTTCTACTTGGTATTTCTTAGTTGTTACATTACTATTTGCCAGATCTTAAGGCTATAAACTGCTTAAGAAAATTTTCTTTTTTGGGGGGAAGGTTCACCCACAAAGTCTAATCAAATTTTAACATCTAAGAAATAGTCAATAAATATTCATTGTTTAATGAATCCTAGATTAAAATACAACAATCAAATTTTATTTCTTACAAGATGATAAACATTAACCAATAGCATTTTAACCAATCTCTCTAAGAAGCCATAACTCATTGCTGGGAGTCTTTGTAAAGGTGAGGTATTTGTTTCATGATGGAGATGAGGCATGTGTACCAATCTTCTAGGGAAGTATAACTCCTTCTTTGAGACAAATTTGAAGAAGAAACTTATTTAGTTTTGAGATATAGATAAACCAAGCAAATTGAGGCAAGAGAGCAGAGAGTAATTATAATTTAGTATGAGTCCTAGATGTACATATTGAAAAGAAAATAAGGCATGTAGCCTGGCTGGTGTGGCCCAGTGGTTGAGCATCTCCCCATGTACCAAAAGGTCTCTGGTTCTATCGCTAGTCAGGGCACAGGCCTGGGTTGTGAGCTTGATCCCCAGTAGAGGGTGCGCAGGAGTCAGGCGATCAATGTTTCTCTCTCACTGATGTTTCTATCACTCTCTTCCTTCTCCCTCTCCCTTTCTTTTTTAAAAGCATATTTTTAAAAAAGAAATAAGGTATTTAATATAAACAGGGCCACCGCACCTTGAAAGGGGCCTAGATTCCTAGGCCTGACTGGATCTCTGAAAAATGACTCCATTTACTTACTAAACTTAACTTTAGATGTGGAAAAAAACAAAATTTGCATGTCTTTTTTTTTTTTTTTTTTAATCTAGTTTCTCAACCAGCACTGGGCCTTCCTTGGGTTCTGCCGCCAGACAGGGATTTTAGTGGTCTACTTTCCCAACAGAAGTCAACACTCCTAATCAGCATTGCACTTAATCTAGATCATTAAGCATTCAAGGCAATCAGAAGGTTAAATTGCACAGAACAAACACCAGTGAATGGGTGTATATGCAATAAAAGTAAGAGGTGTTCCTGGAGGGCAGAGAGTGGCAGACCTGGTAATTTTGTGAATTGTATCATTAATAAAATATATATTATTCCATTTGATGCTGACTTTGGGAAGGTTCCTGTATGTGATGATTACATTTTTAAGCAGGCAATTTTTTCTGTGTCTTTACCCAAGGCTGAAGGGAAATCTAATATGAAATTAAAACAGACTTAACTGAAATGCCCATTAAACTTTTAGTTGTGTCCTTTCAAAAGTTTTTAAGAACTATATATTCAAAGCTACCAATTACCAAAAAAAAGGTAATTTTAACAGTTGCATAACTCATAATAAGGAGCCTACCAAAGAAAAATATGAGATCATGGTTCTATTTTTTAAATTCTAAAACATCTTGTAAGTTTTTTATTTTTATTATCCTGATTAATAATATTAAAAAAACAACCTTATGTTTGGGAAGAGACAATCATCTTATTGGTGATTAAATTATTTCAAGTTAATTGAAAGACAAATTTATTTATATCATTTTTTAAATATATTACAAACCTAGAAGAGTACTTTGGCAATAATTAATTAATTATAAAGCCCTTTCTCTGAATATTTTTGTTAACATAAATCTATTCTACCTTTATGCATAATGTGGAAAACTGTATACTGAACAATATTTGAAAGAAGGTAAAGTTGGTTAGCATCATTCTGAGAAATTATTGCCTCTCATTCATCTCATGCCTCTCATTCCTAAGGATGACTTGAAATAAAAAAAAATGGAAGTTGGAGAGCTTTACTGCACTTCTAGGATCAAACATCCATAATGCCAAATTACTACTTTAATTTCAATCAGTCATCAAACCGTCACACATTAGTCTATATTTCTTAACCCAACGTTTAACGGGTTCCTTCCATGTGAAAGATCCAGCTCCGGGTACTATGGTATATTCAAAGATGTTTACGGTTGAATCTCTCTTTCTCAGATAGTTTATAATCAATCGGAAAAGTAAACAACATTTGTTCACAAATATCTATAACATACATGCAAAGCAAGCAAAAGGCAAAACTCAGAAAGAATCCCTGGTAGAAAGGCACACCTACCTCAAATGTTATTGTGGTGGCTAAGAATCAGGACACCTCAGTCAAATACTATCCTTGCCAACATGCTGTTCAACTTTGGGAAAATTATTGCTGTAGTTTCTTCACCTGAAAATTTGGGAAGAACATTTTTACCTCAATAAATTGTTATGAAATAAGACTGTACATGTAAAATAAGAATCTAGAGACTGACATACTATAAATCCTTAATAAGTGACTATTTCAATTATCCAACACATAAAAGTATCTCATTATTTACATTTTAGATATACTTTATACTGGTTAGAAAAATTAATACTTGGCTATAATATATTATTTTTAAATAAGGAGATAGAACAAGCAAATTTTATCCACAAGTGGAAGTGAGCGAGTGGGAGACGAAACTAAATAAATGGAGGGATGGATGGATGAATGAATGAATGAATGAATGAATGAATGAATGAATAGAAAAAATAGATGTAGTATAGTGGGAGGTGATGGTTCTCAAGAGAAAATAATAAAGAAGAGAAGGGAGTAGAAAAGATTGAAAGATTCTAATTATAAATAAGATGATCATGAAAAACTTCATTGATAATATATTTTCAGTAAAGATCTGAAAAAGTAAGAAAACAAGGCACACAACAATCTGAGGAAAGCATTACAGGAAGTGGAAACTGCATCAGAAAGTCCTAAGTGTGTATACAATGTGTGGAAAAATAGCAAGAAGACCAGTATGGACAGAACAGAATAAGTGAACAGAAACAGTAGCCAATGAGATTTGAGAGGTCATGGGCAAGGTTAATGGTGTAGGACTTCTAGGCTCTTGAAATATATTTTACTTTTACTTTGAGTTGGGTGGAAAGCCAGTAGAGGGTTTAAAGCCCTAAGTAATAGGATTTGACCTACATGGTTGACAGTGGATTCTGGTTTGGCAAAGATAAAAAGGAAAGAACAACCAGGAGACAAGTTGTGAGAATGTGGTAATAATTCAGGTAAGAGAAAATTATAAATTTGAAAGTTGTTTCTGTGAGAGTATTAGCAGAATTAATATACCCTAGGTATACAGAGAGGGAGAGACCAATATTGTACCAGCAATAAAATATGGCATACTAGAATAGATGTAGAGATATTAAATGGTACTAAGAAAATATTATGAAAAATTTTATGCCACTAAATTTAACAACTCAGACAAAATAGGTAAATTATTTGAAATTTTAAAATGACAGAAAGTGGCAGAAGATAAAATGAAATCTAAAGACTCATATACCCATTAAAATAATTCAATGGCTTATCAAATACCCTTCCACAAAGAAAATTCCAGGTCCAGATTGCTTCAGTAATTAATTTTATGAAACATTTATGAATGTAATACTACCAATCTTACACAAATATTATGAGAAAGTAGAGGAGGAACCATGTACAAACTTGTTTTATTAGACAAACAAAATATTGATAGCAAGGCCTAATAAAGATATTCCAAAAAGAACATGTTATATACAAATATTACCCATGAATATAGACACTAAACTTTTAAAATATGTATTTGAAAGCTTAATCTAGTGATATATACGATGATAATATATTATGAATAAGTGGGACTTATTCCAGAAAAGCAAAATTGATTTAACATTCAAAACCAATCAATGTGATTTAACATATTAACAGAATAAAGAAATCTCACATTGCCATCTCATTAGATGCCGAATCCAACACTTACACCATGATTCATAATATAATAATTTAATAAGATTATTAACAAATACTAAATCACTTACATTAATAATTAATAAAATTTCAATTAACCTCATAATAATTTAAAACTTTCAGAAACCTGAGGATAAAAGAAATCTTTTCCATCCTGACAAAGTCCATAGCTAGTATTATACTTAATAAAACACTGAGGACATTATATCTATGATGTCCACTCTCACTAATTTTATCTGTATTAACCTGGCTGTCTTGAGTCAATAGGACATGATAGGAAAATAAAAGACATATTTATTAGGAAAAAAGAAAGAAATTTTCTTTATTCTCAAAGATATGATCATCTGCATAGAAAATCCAAAAGAATCTACAAAAACTACCAGAAATAAGTAAAGTAAACTTGTTAAAGTCAGAAGATAAAATGTTAGTATATAAAAGTCAACTATATTTCTGTATATTAGTAACAAAATATTTGAAATTTAATTTAAAAATATTTAAAATAACATAAAAACACAATAGACAAAAATATATTTAACAAGTATGGATGGTGCTAGACTCCTTACACTAACCACTACAAAATATAGCTGAATAAAATTAAACAGTCTATGTCAAATGGAGAGATATACACATTCATACATGGGAAGACTTAATCATTCAAAGATATCAGGATATCAGTTCTTATCAAATTCATATATAGATTTAATAACATCTGTTTAATATTGTTTAATGAAGCATTTTCCAGAGTTATTGAACATGAAAATCCACTTTACTTGGAACAAATATTGACATCTCCAAGAACACTTGTTTGAGAATTACATTAATATGAAAATCATTGATGTATTTTCATATTAAAGAAAATACATAAGAATACATTAAATACATAAGAAAAATTTGAAAATAGAGGAAAAACAGATTTTGAGTCCCCAAGAAGGCTTTGACTGCTTCAAAAGCACACTTAAAATTTAGACTTAAATTACATTCTATTTTTCCTAATCTTGTCTAACTAGAGGGGAAATTCAGTATCTTTTTTCTCTAAAGCACCATATTTTCTATGAAACTATAAATCCCAAAAGGTCAGATGTATACCTGTTTTACTCACCTTTACATTAGCCAGTATTAGGGATAGTAATTGCATGGTGGATGCTTAACTTATTTCTTTATTCCTTCATCTTTTATTTCTCAAACATTTAATGAGTGCTCACCATATGTCTGGTGCTGTTTTAGGTCCTGAGAATATAGCAGTAAACAAAACAAATTAAAATTACATTTTAGTTTAATGTAAAATTGAATGTGTGAAAGAGAAAAATACCTTTTAGTAATGATGCTAATACACATTTATAATTTCACTAGAGGTCCAGTGCACGAATTCGTGCACCAGTGGGGTCCCTCAGCCTGGCCTGTGGGATCGGGCCAAAACTAGCTCTCCAACATCCCACAAGGTGTCCCGGATTGCAAAAAGGCACAGGCTAGGCTGAGGAACCCCACGGGTGCACCATCGGGGCTGGGGAGGGACATGGGAGGTTGGCCAGACAGGGAGAAACCACAGGAGGGCTCCAGGGCATGTCCAGCCTGTCTTGCTCAGTCCTGATTGGCCGGATCCCAGCAACAAGCTAACCCTACTGGTCGGAGCGTCTGCCCCCTTGTGGTCAGTGTACATCATAGTAACTGGTTGATTTGTCCACTGGCTGCCCCCTGGTGGTCAGTGCACATTATAGTGAGAGGTTTAAATACCTTAGCATATCATTAGCATATTAGACTTTGATTGGTTGAATGGCCCACCAGTCGACCAGATAATTAGAATATTAGGCTTTTATTATATAAAGTGTTTTCCATGCATATCATTTCATTGGGGTTTCCTAACAATGACACAGTGTAGGCAGAATGAAGTACTATTTCTATTTTGTAGATAAGAAAACTGAACATCAGAGACAGCAGGTTGCTAAGAGAATCACAATGATGAAGCAAGGACATGCATCTTGGTCTCCAGAGAGGAAATCTCCTTCCGTTCTTCTTCTTTTAAAATGGGTCAGAGGAAGGATGAAAAGAGACAAGCCCTACAACTTAGGATTTATTAAACCTGCCACCCCCTCTTCCCAAACAGAAAAAAATGGGTGCTTGAAGCACTCGCTTGTGTTCCACAGCAGCAGCTGTGGCTGGTGCAGTGATGATGCCTTGTTAAAGGCAGAGAGAAGCTGCTTTGACAGAAGTTTCCTCTTGTGGCCTATGGAGGATCAGACATTCATCATGCCCTGTTATGTATTTATCACATCTTAGATGCTGCCCTCAATAGCGTGCATGTGTGAAAAGCAGATTTCCTCTCCCCAGGGAAGGTCAAGGCTGATGAGTCAATAATTAAAAATCACCTCAACAGTTGATACTTGTAACTCTCTGAAAAGCTGCAAAAGCGTTGTGGAAACAAAGAGAAGTTTCTTCTTATGAAAACAAAACACACTTTGTCAATATAGGAGAAGTTATGTGCAAATGAGAAAAAGACCTGAGAGGGCATGGACGGCAATTAGCTTAATATGAGTTAGAACTTCAGAGATTCCATTCAATACAAGTCTGATGTGAGTGGTTGTGTAACTGCAGACATGCGGAGAGGTGGGCCATCAGAGGACCCCACATTTGAAGGGGACTTAGAGTTTTAAATCCCACAGCTTCTAATAACTTACCCTGCCACCCCTAAAGACAAAGGTAAAGGGAACAGGGAGATGCATTATTTAATTTGAAAAACAACAATAAATAATGTTAAAGCCATAAGAAAGACTATTTATAATAAAGGCATCTATATATATAAAAACCTAAGAGATCATTGCGACCAAACGACTGGAACGACCGGTTGACCAGTTGACCAGTCGCTATGATGCGCAGTGACCACAGGGGGCAGACGCTCAATGCAGGTGTTTCCCCCTGGTGGTCAGTGTGTTTCTACAGGGCTCACGGCTGGTGAGTGCAGCTGCCACAGCATCAGAAGCCTCTCCTGACACCACATCAGCACTTCCGAGCAGTGGCAGCAGGTGCAGCAGGCCGGGATGAGTGTGAGTGTTGTGGCACCGAGCCTCAGCTCGGGCTCCTCCCTGGCTGCCTGAGGCTTGGGGTGCTGCTGCATTCCTTGTGGCATGTCCAACTGCTGGTTTAGGCCTGATCCCTACAGGTCTGGCCCGGTGGGGTTCAGGCCTAAACTGGCAGTCAGATATCCCCCAAGGGGTCCCTGGATTGTGAGAGGGTGCAGGCCAGGCTGAGGGCCCACACTCCCATGTAAGAATCTGTGCACTGGGCTTCTAGTGTTAAGATAAACCCCAAATAGCTAAAGACTTCATTGTTGGTGTTGTTAAACAAAAGTATCATATTTCTTCAAAGAATTATTTGATTATTATCAGTGAGAATGTGCATTGATACAGCCCTAATGATTGGATTGGGGGTGGAAGGACAGTGGATGGAAGGTTCTGAAGCATGAGAGTCTATTTTTACTCCTTCAGTTCCCAATGAGCCAAAGCCTTTCTCCTGGTCAGTGCTCCCTGTGAAGTATCATCTACGTTGATTTCATTTCCACAGGCCTCTACGTGTTGGTGTGTGGTGCTGAGTTAATTTAAAAATATTTTTATATGACTTTTTGTCATCCTTCTCTAATTACTAAGAAAAATCCCCTGAAGGATATAGGTAATCTGCTTTAAAATTATGTTTCCTCTGATTGTATTTCAAATGGGAACTTTTTTTTTCTGAGTCTGTGTCAGCCTATTTATTTATTTCTGCCCCTTTCCAGTTGTGTGTGCTTAAATGGGTTCCTCTATGTGTCTCCAATTTCTTAGGCATTATCAAAAATGATAATGAAAAGAATACTCGCCTCCTATGGTTTGTGAGGAGTAAATGATTTCTAATAATGTTTTGCACATAATAAGCAACATATGTGCTGTTAAACTATTTTTAATTTTTATGCCCTGCATGTCCAATGATCATAACTAATTAACTCATTCATATAGTATATTGTCAACACCAACTTAATGAATTCTTTATAGTTAGAGTCTTGTGCTAGGACACGTGATATACAAAAGTGAATTAAACAGTATTATATAAACATACAAATATATATGGATAACGACACATATGTAAACAGAACCAAACAATCTGTAATTTGGAAATGACCAAATAGTTTGAATCACAAAGCCCAGGCTCTCTTCTTTCTCTCATCTAAATGAATTTCCAATGCCTGACTGGACAAGTGAATCAAAAGAATACTTCCCACATTGCCCAGTACAAGCCCAGTCTATTGTAGGCATGTAATAAGTGCTTAGTAAAGAGGTTTGAAAGTAGCATAAACATCAGTCCTGAAAGATAGATTGTTCCGTGTGCTATACATCCTACCTGAGTATTAGAACATCTCTAAATCTACACTGAACGCAAAGTCTATCTGGACACTGGAGATGTTGATGCCAATAAGGAAATGTCATATGGGGAGGGAGACACTCATTATTTCCAGAAAACTGCATGGATGCCTGCTGTGAAAGATGCATCACGAGCCACTCAGAGCCTTTTGTTATTGACTCTTCACAGGCAACTGCTTGTCATCTGGCTTCTGACAAGAGAATATAGTTTTCCAAAGTGAAATCACTTTCCTAGGTAAATGTATCTTGTGATCTATTCCACTTTAATGGAACTGACATATTTGGTGTTGGATGCCTTCCGTGTGAAGATTTATCATTTAATTAGAACTGAGAACACTGACTAAATCCCAGCTGCTTGGGGAAATTACCTATCCGAAACGTAGGATTCTCAGTAAAAGACCAGAAACTTATTTCTGATCCACAGACTCAAGATTTGGAATCCCTAAAAGTAACAAATGTTTCAGGCTCCAAGAAAAAGAGATGCCCTAATTATGAGGTATATAATATATTCCAAACTAGAGGAACACACACATGAGCCACTCTGAAAGGCATTTTAGTGGTTTGGAAAGAGTTATGTTAATTTCTCACTCCACGTGGTTGTCATATGCCCCTCCACCTCTATCAAGTGTGACCTATAGCATCGGGGAAAATGCATCTCTCCCTGTCTTGTGGGGAACCACGCTGTGTAATCATTCTGTTACGCTGAAAGGAAACAGAGAAGGTTGCTTCTGGGCTTTTCAGTTTTTGCTCTCATAACCTCAAAACAGCATTAAAGGATGGAGCTTTCAGGCACCTAGTTCATTAAGGAAATTAATTCAATGTTACAGAGAGATAGGGGGCTCACACCATTTATTGCTATGATGGATACTAGGTCTGGATTCAAGCATCAGAGACAATTTTGTGCAAGGAAGCATTGGGTTCTGTTTTATAATGCAGACTTTTATTTAAAAAATATATTTTATTGATTTTTTACAGAGAGGAAGGGAGAGGGATAGCGAGTCAGAAAAATCAATGAGAGAGAAACATCAATCAGCTGTCTCCTGTACACCTCCTACTGGGGATGTGCCTGTAACCAAGGTACATGTCCTTGGCTGGAATCAAACCTGGGACCTTTCAGTCCGCAGGCCAACGCTCTATCCACTGAGCCAAACCGGTTAGGGGTATAATGCAGACTTTTTAGCAGGGGTTGTCAGTTTTAGCTATATGTTATAATAAACTGAAGATCTTTAAAAAAAATACCAGGGCTTTGCTCCCCACTTTATAGATTCTGATTTAATTGATTTGGAGTATAGTCTTGACACTAAGAGGGTTCCTATGTACAGGCATGGTTGAGAAGCATTGCCCAGTGGAAGCTTCTCCAAGGCAGTGGCAGAAAAAAGAATCTTACATGGTAGAATGTCTGGTAAAAGCTGAGTCTGCTCCCTGGCTCTCTCTACAGATGGGCATGACTGCTATAGTCCCAGCTTCTGCGGGTGACCCCAAATTTGGGGCTTTAGTGACATCTTTCCTTCCTTGTCCTTTAAGACAGAAGGAAATAGTGGCCTGCAGGTGCTTGTGTGGGGCCTCAGCTTTCCCATTTCCTTAGATTACCTTTGTTTTAAATGCTTGGAGAGAGAGCTCTGTTTTGCTGGATGGACTCTTAGGGATAGATATCTTTTCTTTAGAAAATGTCTATCACACATTATATTTTCAAGTTAGTCACATTTCTTTTGTACCCTTAAAACTTACCAATACTTGTTTCTATTTCCTCTTTTCATATTTTGCCTTAATCTTTCCTGATCAAGCATTCACTTCCACTAATCCAGTTAATCTATTCTTCAAATAGGGTCAACTGTGAAATATCATCAATAGTCTCAGCCACTATCTCACATGACTTCTCAGAAGCATTTGACACTTTTAATTATTCTTTTTTGGAAAAGGTCTTATCACTTGGTTTGTGGGGTTCCCCATTTTCCATGGATATCTCCATGTCAGTCCCTTTTTCTGGATCCTCTTGACCTCTTGAATCCTAGATAGAGTTAGAATGGCAAAGGGATCAATCCTTGATTCCTCCAGAGATGCCACCCACCTGAGGCAGAGGGTGCAGGGGAAACACAGTGTTCTTTCCCTTATCTGCCAATCTTTCCCCATTTTCTCCCATTGGCCAAACCCAGTGGAAGCCTACTAACCAGTGAGCATGGGAAATACCACCTGCTGACTCAGATTCTGCAGAGCCAGGGAGGCCCAAGGAGTAGATATGACACGAGAAATACAATTGTTCATTTCTTTACTCCTAGGAATAAACAGAGAGGGAAGCATTGATGCGGAAAAAAGAGGACAAAGAGAAAAGGTGATTTGGTAGCAAATAAAAGGATCTACATCACTCTCAGACCTACCCTCTTCCATCTTGGAGAAGGGCAGACATCAGCAGTCCTGCTGGCTGTAGCTGATAAAGGAGCTTCAATCCAAGTGCATCTCACTATCTCCTTATTAGGCTTAACCCATCAGGCTATTCCAATAGCTTCTTGTAAGATCTCTGCTTTGGTTATATTGCCCTGCAATCACTTGCCTACATAGAAGCCAGGGTCTTCTTTTTAAAATTTAAACAGATTTTGTTCCTCCCTTGCTCAAACACTTAGACTCAGGCCCATGGCTCATGCTCATACAGATTACATGATGCCCAGTTGTGTGGACTATCATTAAGCAAGTAGAGACGCTGCACACAGCCCAAATTCATGACCTTGGCCTTTGGAGCCACACAAGATATATCCAAACTGCCTTGGTTTCACCCCTATCATTCTGCCCCTTGGTAACTACAGCCATACTGGTCTTTATTTTTTTTAATATATATATTTTTAGTTTCAGAGAGGAAGGGAGTGGGAGAGAGAGATAGAAACATCAATTATGAGAGAGAATCATTGATTGGTTACCTGCTGCATGACCCTTACTGGGCATGATCTTTCTTTTCTGGAACATACCAAACTTACTTAAATCTCAGGGAGCTTGCATTTTCTGTTTCTTTAACCCAAATGTTCTTCACCCACACCTGTGAATGTCTTGCCCTTATATTTAATTCAGGCCTCTGCTCAGAATTTTTTCTCTCATAGGGGCCTTCCATACCTACCTGTGTAAAAGACAGCCCTGAGCCTGAAGCTAGAGTCCTATTAATTTAGTTTACTTTCCTTGCATTTATCTACCAACATTGTATTGTATATGTAAAGAATATTCTCTTATTCTCTATAAAATATTAGCAATTTTTTTTCTTGAACTCTGTTATGACTCCAGTAACATGAACTAAGCCCACAGAAGGAGGTGCTCAATATATTTTTAAATAAGTAAAATAAAAACAAACGATGAATAAGTGGTGGGAATTTGCTCTTGCCAGAACTGAAAGTGTCCTTTATGTAAATGCCTAAGACTGCCAAAGAAGTTACTACCCAATATAATCTAATAAAAGAGTAATATGCAAATTAACCATCACTCCAAGACACCTAAGCCACACCCACCAGCCAAACCACACCCACCAGTCAATCAGAGCGACTAAATGCAAATTAACCCAGCCAAGATGGTGGTTAATTTGTATGGAGGAAAGACTGAAGACAGCCTAAAAGGAAGCCAAGTGCTACAGAAGGGAGCCAAGCAGCAGAGAAAGGAGGGATCAAGGCAGTGGAGATGGGAGGGAGGGAGGCAACTGAGAAGGAAGTGATGGGTATCTGAATATGCCCTTGTGTACCATTTGTGTCTGAATCTTTCCACAACCAAGAGTCAAAAGAAAGAAAGTATTAGTTTAACATCAGTACAAACACCTTGTAGCTTTGTAGTTCTGAGTTGTCTGGTATTATTCTTCCTTTAACATGCTTTCACCCAGCTGGCCACCTGCCCAGGCACAGCTCTATTAAGCTTGACCTTTGAGTTGTACAAAGTCATTCTTTTCTACTTTCACGAAGGGTCTGCCTAGTACTCCTAATCAATTTATGGTTGAAAAAACCCAGCAATCTAGGCTAAAGCATTGTTTTGGCTGTCTCTTATCAAAACACCTGTTTTCCTGTTAGAATTTCTTTTGGTCTTGAAAGTTAATAAACAAATTATTTCTTAATTGTTCTTGCTTCCTGTTGATATTTATGACCCTGAACAAGAAAGAAAATTGCAATCAATACTTGAAAAAAAAAACCTCAAAAATTCTTTGGCCTGGAGAGTGGGCACTCTTGAAGTAACCCTGGGTGCTCATCAGCAGAAAACTTAGTGCCAAGGGAGACTTTTCAGGAGATCTGCCTCCTCACAAACAGGATGAAGTGTGTTAACCACAGGGAAACCTTCTGATGGAAGAATCAGGGCGCAAACTTCAGCAAGGTGCATAACTCCATTCTGAAACACGCAAGGGCAGCCTGAGACAACGATGTGCGGCGCTTGGCATTCCTCCGCCGCAGTCCACCTCTGAGATTTTCTTCCCATCTGCTCCTTAGTGTCTGTTTCCTGCCAGGTTCCCAGTGTTTCTATGCTGCTCTAATTGTCTTCATACTTAAAAATTAATCTACTTTAAAATGTTACAGATTTTAATATTAGTTACTTCTCCTGGGAGAATTTGAAAGAAGCCCTAAAGAATGGATAGGGAGATTTCCGTATTGAGGACACTCTGGAAAGGATACGATTTTCCTTTTTGGAAACTTTACCAGACTCTTCACACCTGGAAAAAGCAATAATGGAAAGATCTTGGAGGCCTGGCTTCTAGTTTGCACTCCAGCAATAATTAGTTCAGTGACTGGGGAGAACTGACTCGCCTCTCAGGACCTCTGCCTTTTCCTGCATAAAATGAAAGTGCGGAGCTGGGGATGTAACATCCCTGAGCCCAGCTTCACACCTGCATGTAGGTGGAGTGCCCTCCAAACGTGTGCTAAGTGAATGAAGAGAAACTACTTTCAGCGTTATCATTCTAGGATGCTAACTTGCACCTTGAAAGCAGTGATCTACTTATGTGCTTGTCTGGGCCAGGTATCAGCCACTTGACCAAGGTGCTAGTAAATTCCATTTGCTTGGTTGGAAACTGACAGAAGATGGGGCCACATTCTCTAGTACTTCACTTTCTTATAAAACACTAGAGGCCCAATGCACGAAATTGTGCAAGAGTAGGCCTTTCTTCCCCTGGCTGCTGGCACCCAGGACCCGGGTTTCCCTAGCAACCCCGGCTTCATCTGGAAGATTGTCTGGAAGGACATCCAGTCTAATTAGCATATTACATTTTTATTATTATAGATAGAGAAATTTCAAGGGAACTTGCAAGTGAGAGAGGTAATCTGTGCTTCAGATAGATAACTGGATCATATTTGTGTAGAGGACAGGGCAGGTCCTTAAATAATATAAGTGAATTATAGAGTGTAAAGTTCTATATAAAGAATAAAACAATCAAAATATATAATATAAAGTAATAAAGAAGGGCCATAGCCATGGAGTAGCATCTATGGAATATGTGCTTTAAAGATTCAGAACCTTCACTGAGAGGGATAGTGGTGTTTCTACAATGCATTTCTTAGGATAGTTTGCATTTTTTGGAATATTGTGGAAAATATGTCAACAATGCCAAATTTCTATGTTTTTTTTAGACATTTGATAGCATACTTGCTAGAACACATTCCTTTCTATATTAACATTTGTTTATCCCCTCAATAAGTTCTCATTTGAAGATATGATAAATGCCAACTACTCTGAGTTACAGGAGCTATAAAGAAGAAAATATAGCCCTTTTTACTGACAATCTCATGGTGTAGTTGGAAAGGGAGATAAGTGAACACAACTGTATCAATGTAACAAGTATTATAGATAGATACCTTGAAATAGTATGATACAATATTTTGAAATAATACAGAAGGACAGGGTAAGAAGTACCTAAATCTTAAACTGAAGGGTTAAAAGTGTCTTTATTGAGGAAACAGATTATCAGAGTGAATAGAGTTCACTTCCAACTATGTATACACTAGGGGCCTGGTGCACAAAAATTTGTGCACTCAGGAGGTCCCTCAGCCTGGCCTGTGCCCTCTCACAGTCTGGGACACCTCTGGGGATGTCCACCTGCTGGCATGCCTGGTCAGCCTGGGTGAGGGGCTGAGAGCTGTTTTCAGACTTTCAGGCTGCCCATAGCTCCCATTGACCCAATGTCCTAGCAAGGCTGGCTGGAAGCAGATTTCTGGGGTTTATTTATCTTCTATAATTGATACACTGTTCCTTTAAGCCGAGGCCTAGGCAGGCAACAAAGCCTCCTGTCTGATTCAGCTCTGAGGCTTCTATAATTGAAAGAATATTGCCTTAGTTAGAGGCCCAGCTGCCTAGGCAGACAGTTTCCTCCATCGCTGGTGCAACAAAGCCTGCTGTTTGCTTCAGTTCCGAGGCTTCTATAACTGAAAAAATGTTGCAACTAAGTTGTTGCCTGAGCCCAGAGAAGCCCAGCAAGCCGGCAGACAGTTTACTCCTGGTGCAACAGGAGCCTCCTGCTTACTCCAGCTTTGTGACTGCCGGCCTCCATCTTGGCTGGGTTAATTTGCATACAGTCACTCTGATTGACTGGCAGATGTGACTTAGGCATCCGGAAGAAAAGATCAATTTCAATATTACTCTTTTATTAGATTAGATAGGGAAGAGCATGAATGTCCCTATCCAAAGAAAACTGAATTATTAATTTGGCACACAAGGTAAATAAGGAAGAATATCAGAGATGAGATTTAAGTTATCAAAATTCAGTAAAAGAACTGAAAAGTTGGGATTTTACATTTTAGTCATTAGGGAATTGTGCAACTCTTTAAAAGAAAAGTTAGTCTTTGCTACTACACCACAAAGATAAAAAGCCATTTTCGTCACATATCAAGGGTACATGCAAGCAACATGACATCAGTGTTGATGCAAACCTTGATCACCTGGCTGAGATAGTGTTTGCCAGGTTTCTCCACTATAAAGTGATGTTCTCCTTTTTCCATACAGTACTCTTCCAAAGGAAGTCACTATATGCAACCCAATCGTAAGGAGAGGATATTATACCACATCTCCTTGAGGGCACATTATCTACATAAATTATTTTGAATTCTTCTACCTTATTTCATTGTTTATTCGTTTATTTTTATTAGTATGGCACTCATGGGTATTTGTTTTATACTCCGGGTTATAATCCAACTAGAGGCCTGATGCACGAAATTCATGCAAGGGGCTTGGCCCTCGCAGCCCAGGCTTTGGCTAGGTCATCCAGATGGTCTTCCAGATGGTTGTTCTGCTGTTTGGTCTAATTAGCATATTATTAGCTCTTTATTATACAGGATAGTATTTCTTCTCTTTTTCTTTTTGTAATTTCCTCATTTTTATTTCTGGTTTTGAGCTCTTTTTTTTCTTGGTTTGTCCAGCTAAAGGTTTTGTCAATTTTGTTTATCTTTTTTTTTATTTTCATAGAGAAAAAGAGAGGAAGAGAGAGATAGAAATATCAATGATGAGAAAGAATCACTGATCAGTTGCCTCCTGCATGCCCCTTAGTAGGAGTCAAACCCACAACCAGGCATGTGGCCTGACCAGGAATCAAACTGTGACTTCCTGGTTTAGATGTTGGCAATCAACCATTGAGCCAGACCGGTCAGGCAATTTTGTTCATATTTTCAATGAAATTGCCGTTTTGTTTGTTTCATTGCTATTTTATTTTTTATTTTTTTAAATGTCTATTTCATTTATTTCCACTCTGATCTATATTATTTCCTTCCTTAGATTCACCTTAGTCTTGATTTATTCTTCTTTTTCAAGTTCCTTTAGGTGTTAAGTTAGATTGCTTATTTGAGATTTTTCTTGTTTCTTGGGTTGCTATGAGCACCCCTCATGACTATTTTTACTACATCCCATAGATTTAGTATGTCATATTTCTGTTTTCATTTGTCTCTAGATATTTTGTGATTTAAAAAAAAAAATTGTTTTCTTTGGTTAGCCATTGGTTGTTCAGTAGCATGTTTAGTCTCCACAGCTGTTTTTTTTTTTCTTTGTAATTGTTTTTAATTTTATTTTGGTCAAAGAATATACTTGATATAATTCAATCTTCTTGAATTTATTGAAGTTTATTTTATGGCCTAACATGTGATCTATCCGGAAGAATGTTTCATGTTTACTTGAGAAGAATGTGTATTCTGCTGCTTTTGAATGGACTGCAACTATTAAGTTTATCTGGTATAATGTGTTTACAGTCAATGATTCCTTGTTGACTTTCTGTCTAGATGATATATTCATTGATGCAAGTGAGATGTTAAAGAATCCTACTGTTATTGGGATACTATTAATTTCTCCCTTGAGGCTTGTTAATATTTGCTCTGTATATTTTGGTGCTTTCGTATTGAGTGCATATACATGTATGAGTGTCTTCTTGCTATATTTACCCTTTTATAATTATGTAATGCACCTCTTTGTCTTTATTACAGTCTTTGCTTTGTTTGTTTTAAAATATTTTTATTGATTTCAGAGAGGAAGGGAGAGGGAGAGAGAGATAGAAACTTCAGTGATGAGAGAGAATCATTGACTGGCTGCTTCCTGCACGGACACTTCACCCCGGGAGGGGAGGACTGAGGCTACAACCCGGGCATGTGCCCTATCCAGGAATCAAACTGTTACTCCTAGTTCGTATGTCAATGCTCAATCACTGAGTCACACCAACCAGACTATATTCTTTGTTTTAGGAAGAGAGAAGAGTTGGAGAAAATGGGAAATATCGGTAATACTATCAACAATAAAAATATATTTAAAAAATGTCTATTCTGTCTGATATGAACACCAGCTTTCTTTTTGTTCCCACTTGCATGGAATAGCTTCCTCTATCCCTTGACTTTTAGTCTATGTGTGCCCTTACCTCTGAAGTGAGTTCCTTATAGGCAGTATATAGAGGGTCTTATTTACATATCCATTCAGCTACTCTATATCTTTTGATTAGAGAATTTAGTCCATTTACATTTAAAGTAATTATTGAAAGGTATGTACAAGTTTCATGGGTTTTGACAAATGTACATTGCCATATATTTACCATTACAGTATCATACAGCATAGTTGCACCACCCTGAAAATTCTTTTGTGCTTGACTTATTTAACTTCATACTCCCTTATCCATAACTCTTGAACATACTAACCTTTCTATCATTTTGGCTCTTTTATTGATTTGTGTTTCCAGAATATCATATAATTTGAATCATACAGCATGTAGCCTTTCATACTGGCTTGTCTCACATAGCAATATGCATTTAATATCCATGCTTTTTTTTTGGTGGCTTAATAGCCCATTTCTTATTATTGAAGAATCATATTCAATTTTATAAATATAGAATAGTGTGATTACATATTCATATATAGAGACACATTTTGGTTGCTTATTGTTTGGAGTAATTATCGATAAAGCTTCTATAAACATCAATGGCAGGCTTTAGGCTAGGCATAAGTTTGATATCAGTTAGGTAATATCTAGGAACATGACTGCTGAATTGTATCATAATACTATGTTTATCTGTGTAAGATATTGTCAAACTATCTTTCAAAGTGATTATATCATTTTGCATTACCACCAATGAATGAGAGTTTCTATTGCTCCATACCCTTGCCGGCATTTAGTATTGTCCTTCTTTTGGAAATTTTAGCCATTTTTATAGGTGTTAGTGGTATCACATTTG